>CM061919.1:171920354-172070458 GCA_031002005.1 Vandiemenella viatica
TTTGGTTATGTGTTGAGTTTTGGCTTTAGTTTTTATACGCTGATGTAAGTACCAGCTACGTAGTACCTTGCTTCCATAATTTTGAAATGCATTGCTTTATTTTTTACTTTTTTGGGTGTAATGTTTTCAGTTGAAGATGACAGATGAGAATACAAAACAAACAGAATCGCCCTTGGGCACACCCTCACCTATGCTACCCAACTTAACAGACAGAAGAAAGTCATCACTATTTGGAAGAAGGTTAACTTATGGAGAATATGAAATTGTTGAAAACGCAAAAGATATGCCAGTCAACTCTGATTGTGAAGAAGCAAATGTAGAAGAAAATGATATAGACAAAAATGAGGATGCTGGTGTTATGCCAAGCACATCTAGCCCTTCAAAATGTCAACATCAAGATGTTAGTCTTGGGATAACTGTTGAGGAATATTTGCAGAAGGTAAAACAGGAGATTGCGTCTTGGAAACAGATGTATAAAGATCGAAAATTAAAGAAGAAAATTATCACTAAACAACTAGCTTCGAAGTCATCTTTAACCGAGCAGGAGTGTTTAAGTTTGCTGTCAGAGGAGGACCAATTGTTTCTGAAAAATGCACCAGACTGTGCTGAATTTGCTGAAAGAGCAGCAAATGCATTGGAAGCAGCAGCTCTTGCTTTACAACGTAAAAGTGATGCAGAACAATTGTGTTTGCGTTTGATACCCTCGGTAGAAGCGACTGTTAATTGTCTGACGAAAGCAATTCTTGAGTCAGAGTGATTCCAGGACTTTTATTTTAAAAATAATGTTCATTTCATTTTGTCTTTAGAAAATACTATCTTGTACATATGTAAATACTATACTGAAGATAATTTTTTGTTTGAGGCAACATTTCAAATATTTTTATGGGGTCTAACGGAGATCATGATTTCACTACAACAACATTAACTAATGATGTTATAATACTGCAGTAGTCATTCACAAGACGTAGTATTTTCAAATTGTAGTACATGCTGGACCATTATTTTCAAGCAGAATTAAGATTGTAATACAGCTTGAACCAGCATTACTTCACTAAATGTACTTCAGAAGGTATTTCTAGCATTGTCTTGTGTTCAACTACTGCAATATGGTTACACCAATGCCTCGCAGAATCATCCTTTTTTAAGGTTGGTCAGCATCCACACATGTATGAATTCACCATAAATTTGTATAAAAGCTATGTGATTAAGTAGGTATTATTTTAAAAAAATGTGATATCAGTGTTGTGCATATGTAAATAATATATAATTATTTATCAGCTGACTTAATGGTGATATGATTTTAACAAATGTATTTATAAAACATTTTTTGTGCAATTTGTTCACAATAGTCATAGCTTAGCCACCACTAATTTTAGATTGGTGTATCTCATGTTCTTTCACATGATAAAGTGGAAACTTGAAATATTATTATCGAATTTCATATTTCTTCAATCATCCCCTCTATATTTGGCCAGTAAATGACTTTATATCTCTGTCCTCATTCAAATTCACATTGCCTTGTACCACATTTCTTTTTCATTATTATAGTCTTAATCATGTGTATCATAGTCAAGTTTGGCCAAAACATTTTGTGTGTTTGCCGAGTATATATAATTCCTACTTTGCTAGATCTTATGGTTTTAGAATAGCATGCAAAGTACCTTTGGGGCTGTGACGTATCCAGCACCTATCAAAACATTGTGCCAATTTCTTGAAATTTTCATTAACGGCTTCGATACAGCATCTTCTCCAAATTCCCCACACAATACAGAAAAATAACCACAAATTAAATTTAAAATTCCAGCATATGAGTGTATCACACAGCTATTAGTTACTGCCAGCACTGCAAAACCAATTAAAAAATTCTATAAACATTGTAATGTGTTCTTGGCATTTCTTATTCTCTTTGTTGTAAAGTAACATTAAGGTTGCAAATAAGATAATATTTCTCACTGTACTGTAACAGCTATGTCCTGCCATGTTGGATAAATAGGAAAAATCAACTGATTTCGTTGTATACAAATACAACATTTCAGCATGTGTGTGTCAGAAAAAGAAATTTACATTGTGATTTTGACTAAATTTTTCTTCTACTTCAGGCCTCCTTTTAATCTAATCATAACTGCTAGCTAGAAAACTAAACAGTTCAAATTGGTATGATCATATATTGCCAATATTAGTAGTATTTTTGCAGTGTATGCAGCATTTTGTGGTTGTGTTAGGCGCAGGAATTTTTAAGAGTTGTGTTTGATAGTGTGAGCTACGCCAGGCCGCTCCGTGATTCGTATTCCATGTTAAACTGTTGGTCCCGGAAGAAAGGAACTGGTCATTCTACCTTTGAGACAATGGCTTAGTACTCCTCCTTTGGGAGGATCCAACCAACCTTCAGGTTATGGACTAAGTTAATTTTTTAGGTTTCTCATATTTTGGCATTTTTTGTTTAATTTGTGGCTGCTTTTCTCTAAAACACGAGTGGGGAAAAGTGAAGAAAGACATCATATCAAGACAGTTTTCACACAAATTTCAAGAGGTTAGTGCCATTTCTTTGATACGTGCTGGATGTCTCACACCCCTCATGGTCATGCCTTTTTCTGAGAAAAATTGCTTTAAGTAATTGCCTTATTTTCTGCTTGTGAGATGCAATTGCAAATCTGGGATAGGACACTATCACATGAAGTATTTTTGTGATAAAATTACATCAGAGTGTGTATCGTTTGCTACTACAAGAATGGAAAGATGTCAGCGATAGAAAGCAAAGACACCATGCATTAGAGACAAAATGGCTGTGAAGAATAACAAAAATCCCTTCTTAGTAGAGCAACCAAAATTTAAGGTTATATCACTGCTAGCAAAGGAGTGCAAGAAAGATTAAATGAGCAATGTCATTGCTTAAGTGGGAAGTTGGGAGACAGAATTTGTGTTTAGTTGCTGCTGAGGAGAGCAGAACTATGAACATGTAGGGTGTAAAGTTATAGTTTTCTCAAGGTATGAACATTCTAGTTATAAACGTGTTGTGATAGGTGTTTTTGGAAAAAGTCTTAATTCTAATATCCTGAAGCTTTTGATAAAGTGAGCTGGCACAAGAGGCTAGGTACATTTTATAAATATTTCACCTCCTCCTCCCTACTTAAAGGCCAATGTATGTAATTCCTATTGTAGTAAAGTTATGACCAGCTACGTTTGATTCCTAATTTACTTCCCTGGCCTGGAATCGCCAAATTCTTCATTTAGGCTATGACTTTCAGATCCTTTCCTGAAATGTGCTGCATTCTTCCCACCACACCCTGAGTCACCTTCAGCAGACTGCCTAAATAAATATCAACCCTCTGATGCTCCTAAACCACCGTTTGGATCCTTCTCATGTAAGAGACCCCATTGCAAAACTTGCGATATTCATCCACCTACCACTACTCATTATCCATCAGAATGAATGAATGGTTACAGACAAACAGTTTACTACCAAAACCTGGACCTCCCTGTTGCTCACCATGCCAGTACTCATAACACCCACAACCTTAATGACTGCTTCACAGTCAGAGCCATTAGAGTACTTCCAGACACTACCTCCCAATGTGAACTCCGCATGTGGGAATTGACATATCAACACATCCTGCAGACTAGACATTCCCCAGGCCTTAATTTCCGTTAATATCTTTCATCCTCATCCTATACACCCATCACTGGCCAGCACAATAGATTCATATATTTTTCAATTATATTTTTATTACTATTATTTTTCAACCATTTTAATATTTCTTATGATTTATGCCCGCGGTTATATTACCGTTGATCCCCCCACCACCTCCGACGACCTGTTGCGTTCTACAAGTGGCTGTGTCAAATGCAAGTCTTGCTCAAGCCCAGCCACTTACTACTGTTAACTTGAAAAAGGGTTTTAACCTGAAATATTGTATTTTTTGTTTGTGTGTTGCTGCTGCCCTCCTCCCTTCAACTTTGGTGAGTATTGGGTGTGTTTTATCTGTCCTTTCCATATAAATATTGTCTCGCAGCATTTCTTTCCTTTCATTGTTACCTACAAAATAGAATTATATTTTTCTAAAATGTTTCTTTTCACTAGGCATTCCAAAGATTATTTTGTTCCACATTTATCACCGTTTCACCTTTTTCCCCCCTCTTCCAGCCCTTCCACCACCACCACATGTTTTCCACTTTTGTTTCATTCATGTGCCAGGTAAGGATGTGATCAGATTTTTCCTCCTGCCATATGTTTTAACTTTCACATGACAGGTTTCCTTCCAAAATATTGTTTAGTTTGTGTTATTTAGGTGTTCATCTCGCCCTCCTGCCTTCATCTGTGGTAAGTGACAGGCTACTTTTCCCTATCCCATCTTATTTCTAGTGCCTAATGCCTTTGTTTCCATTATCCATATGTTCTTATTGTAATTCATTTTATTTCGCTTTGACCAGCCTTTACAGAGATATACTTTTCCACAAGTTTCATTTGTCATTTCCATCCCCACCCTATGGACATTGTTCATCTCTGGCTTCAGTCCTGTGGTAAACAAATCTGGTCTACTTGCTATATGTCTCACCTCAAACATGACAGATTTTTATCAACATTTTGTTTTCTTGTGTCCATCACAGCCCTCCTGCCTTTATCTGGGTGAGTGATAGGTTTACTTTACCCATATTTCCTTATTATTGTTGCCTAACAGATTTTTCATTTTTACTGTTATCAAAATAGCTTGGTATGATCCCTTAACCAATATTATCCCTACGATAATAGTTTTTATATAAATAATGCCCATTTGTAATGTCATCTGATACACTCTCTATACTGTTTAATTTCCATATAATGTTTGTTTAGTGCAACTGGTGTGGAAGAATGTAGCTCTGGCAGTATTGTATAGATCAATATTTCCTAAAAGATTTACATTGTTTAACAAAGTGTGACATATTATTTAAAAAGGATAGGTTGATTTTATCCCTAGGCCATAAGATAATTAGTGAGGATAATGACAATGCTACATTAATAATCTCTTTCATCTATGAGGTTGGCCGTCATGTGATGATATACTTGCTGTTTACCAGAAGATTGGATCCATAAAGATGAGGAGACAAACAGGGTTGAAAATTACATTCATGTTAATTTGATATCAGTGGCAGGTAAGTTGGAGTGATTGATGTGCAACCTTGTATGAAATATCTGTCAGTTAAGAAACTGGTTAGCAAAATGGTGAATGGTTTAGGAAGGGATATTCATGAGAATCTCAAGGTGCAATATGCAAGATATTTTACATGAAATGGACAATTTCAAAGTGTTTCACTAGCACTGTCTAAAGCGTTTGACATCTTGAGCTGTAAAATGGCATTAAGTGAGGTAAAAACCATTGACATGGATGAAAAAGTTACTTGCTGGGTGCAGAAATTCCTAAAGGATAAAAGTTATGGTAGGAAATGTGGTATTAAAATAGGTATAAGAGGAGTGTCGCAGGATAGTGCATTGAGACCATCGATGTTCGTTAATCAAATAAATGATTGTATTGATGGTTAACAGTTAGAAGTTGAATTGTTTACAGTTGACATAACAAAATATAATAGGATAAACTAAAGGTGACTGTGAATAGCTGCAAGGTATCTAGACTTATCTAACTGTGTAGGTCAACATTGAATCAAAATAAATGCCAAGCTGAGTCAGCTTATTAAGTACACAGAAAAAAAATACAATTTATGCATGGGGGAGAGTAGTTCCTTAGATGTTGTTATTGTAACATATTATAATAAATTAAATTTTGTGAGGAAGACATGTTAGAAAGAGGTTTGAAAATTGTTCATTTATTGGGGCAGCCAATTGAGTGAACTGGGTTACAAAAACTTAGTCAGTTATTGCTTGAATTTGATGGTATAGTATTGGGCTCATACTTTGAGTATCAAATACAGGAGTTGGAGAAGGTGCAAAGAAGGGCTGCTAGATTTGTTTCTGGAAATTATCACAGAATGCAATCAGTGACAGATATGATAAAGGAGCTGGAATGGGATTCATTGCAAGACAGGAGGAGGTTAATGGGAGTGTACAGGGCATATACTGGCAATGAGGCATGGAAAGATATTGCAGTAGGTATGAAAAGTAGTTCATGGAAGGGAAAAGATGACCATGACCACAAGCTGGCACTCGATTTCAGGCACAAGGGTGTGGGAAGATTTTCTTTTTTAGGTAAGGGAGTCAGGGATTGGAATGAGTTACCAAGGGGAATGATGAATAACCTACCGAAAACGTTAAAAGAATTTAAAGTTAAAATTTGTAGAGGGCAAATGTAGGTGAGTGTAGGATAGGGGGAAGTTGGGTGTGTAGGGAAATTGCCACCGGAGCGTGTGCTCCATTGCAATTAAATTAAATTCAATAGTTCAAGGATGTGTGAAGACTTCTTTTTTTGTGTGATGTTACCAAAGAACACTATCAGTAACTGGAATGATACAGGAGCTGGATTGGATAGTCATTGAAAGATAGAATGAATAGAGTGTTCAAAGTGTATGAAGCATATATTGATGGTGAGGCTTTAAAGACCATTGGAAGATGAATGAAGAATAATACATAAAAGGAAAGAAATAACCACAACACAAGCTGGTACTCGATATCGAGCTTAAGGGAGTGGAAAAATTTGTGAAATGGAATAATTACATAGGAAAATACTTAAAAATTTACAAAAAAAATGAGGAGGGGATGCAAGGAATGGGGAGAAATTCATGAATAGCTGTTTTGAAGGAACTATCATGACTTTCATGTGGAATGAATGATTTTGTGAAACCATGGAAAACTGAAACTTGAAAAGCTGCGTTCTCCTAAATGCCAGGCCTGAGTGTAACTGTTTCCTCATTGGGCTGCGGGAAATTGCCACTGGGGTATACGCCCCATTGAAATTACATGTTTGTATCAAACATCTAGCACAGTATTTTTCATTACATTTGGTATAACTGAAATTTTCTAATGTGCTCTGTACATCTAGAGTATATGCACTAAGTGTGCCATGAGCTATGATAATCAAGGTTTCCCCATTTAAATAACACCTTTTACCTTTCTTGAAAAAAGAATCCACTGTTGCTTACTAGTGGCTAAAAAGAAAATGGACGTACCCACAAAGAAATGCTGTCAACAAAACTCATGCACTCCCCCCCCCCCCAAAATCACAGTTAATTTTTATAAAGCATATGTAGTGGTTGTGGAGTTAATTAGCTTTGTACATAGTTTTGCTTCTTTCTGATTCATTCTGTAAGGTATATTCCGTCACAATGGCTCATTTTGTTTGTACAGCTAAATGCAGCATATAGGAACACAGTTGAATATGTTTCAGGCAGTTTAAGTTTGTAGGGTCTCATGAAGAGTATTTTCTTTAGGTAACATAACAGCAGCTGCATTGGCGTATTTAGTATGTAATGAAATTTCTCCCCTTTTATAGTCTCTATTCCAATATGCAATGGGTAGGTATTACAATTTAGTAGCCTGTTACAGTGGATTCTTTTTTTTTTTTGGTAACTGTTTTACGTCTCTTTTTAACATCGAGGTCTTTAGAGACGGGAAAGGATGGGGGGCAAGGAATGGGAAGGAATTCGGCCATGGCCTTTTGAAAGAAGCATCCCGGCATTTGCCTGGAGTGATTTGGGGAAACCATGGAAAACCCAAATCTGGATGCCCGGACGGGGATTCGAACCGCCGTCCTCCCGAATGCGAGGCGAGAACGCTAACCGTTACACCACCCCGCTCGGTACAGTGGATTCCATGCTAAGTTTATACAGCTGTTTTTTGACAGATGAGTCTGAATTTCAAACATATTCATTGTTTTTAAGAAAACTATCACAAAGGAATCCTGTATAAGTTGTACCCAGCAATTGCTGAACCTGTAATGCCACAAGCATGGTCTTTTTAGATCTGTCTGAAGTATATGATACTGTCAATCATCAACTAATCCTTGACAAGATCTACAACATGACAAAAGTAACCGGGTGACCCAATCTCATCGCTGCTCTTCTTTAGAACTATAGGTTTTTCGTCAACATTCAGAGGTTGCGCAGCTGATGGAGGATACGGAAAAATGGTCTTCCTCATGAAAGTGTACTGGACTCAATCTTTTTTAACATCTATTCAAATGATTAGCTATTACATCTATCTACCAGGAGCTTCTTACACACAGACCTTGCCCTGAACGCTCAGAGCAAAAAACTTGAAGCAGTCTGTCTGATATTCTCGAATGCCTTTCAAGTTGTTATGAGTAAAATTAACTAAGACCTAACCCTTCAAAAATGAAGTGCATGTATTTTATTTTTTAGAAAAATAGGAAAGGACAGCATAAGTTGGAAGTGTTGACGTGGTTAGGTGCTGAACTTCAGACTTACAATACCCCAAAATACCTGTATATGGTGCTTGACAGACCCCTGACATGTAAAAAAAACACTGCACGAGCTTCAAAATGAAAGTCTCCACAGTAAACAACTTGCTGCACGAACTGATGGGATCACAGTCGGGCAGTCAACCATAAACTATTCATACACCAGCAATGGCCCTTTGATACTCTGTTATAGAATTTGCATGCCCAGTTTGGTCATCATAATTTAATTTCAAACATGTGGATGTAGCCCTTAATAACACCTGTAGGCAGGTTGCTTATAGCCCATCGCAGTTGAAAGACTCTATCAGTTTTTGGGGAATGTTCCACCCATTATCCGAAGAGAAGTGGCTGCGAAAAAAGGAGAGGACAAATATAGAATGGGAAAGTGCCCATCCACAGCTCAACTATGTAGCAGTAGCCCAGAGACAAGTTCAGGAAAACTTCCTGCAAGCATCACAGGAACTAATTGGGTCACCCGGAATGGCAAAAACACAGTTGTAGAAAACGACGGACCCAACATCTCAGGACCACTAAAAGTTATGGAACACATACCATCTGGTCATACAGAAAGCTGAAATATCTTGAATAAGGAGATCCAAAGCTAATCTAGCAAAATCTGGTTTCCACTACCAATAATAAGTGTGAATGTGGTGAGGATCAAACCATGAAACACGATGCAGTGCCCTACATACCACAGAAGGCCAAAATGGAGCTACGTGATTTATGCATGTTCCCTTATGGATGAAGTATTGTAAACATAGTGTGCTGTAACTATTCAAGGTAATAGGAGTTCTAGCTGAAACCTCCTATAGAAATGAGGTCTGGAAACTGAGCTTGGGGAAAAGTTGAAGAGTGCGTCATACCTTTTTCCTGCTGTCTTCGTAAGATGGTTTGATATTAGGGTCATCAAGACGCGACTAAGACCAAACGTGCGGTACAGCGGTATTCGCCTGGGATATCATTATACCCAGGGTGTGGAGAAGTTCTTGCACTTTAAGCAATTTATTTTTCAGGCCAATAATGTCTTAATGTGTAGAAGGTGTTGCTCCATCTCTGAACACATACAGAACCACATGCTATAAAAGTGATATATGGCACCTGAGCTGACTCATTTCACACACAGGACTCATTAAGGAGTTCAGACATGTGGTACACCAGTGTTCTCTTAGCAAGAATTCTAGTATGTCTCTATCGATAGCTTGTATGATACCACAGATTCTGAGTGATACGATATTTACTTCGATGTTTTTAATTGTTTGGCTGGCTCTTAGGCTCACGTCCGTGCACAAATTATGAGAAGAAAATTGTCTGTGATATTCACGGACATGTTGCTGTGTGTACATCATGTTGGATTGATGTGTGCTTGACATGTTCCCTGAGATGACAGATTAGATCGCTGCACTCAATAACCCCAGCAAGCAGCATCTGGTCGAGCTGGTGAAAGATGATGCCGCTAAAATTGATCAGGCCCACACTGAAGTTTTGAGCACCATGCCCTGCATACACTCCAATAACTCCTGCAGGAAGTAGTTTTTCTGGAGGAAGATACTTCGATGGAAGCAACAACCGAGTTCAGGCAACAATGAAGTTCCTGTGTCCGATGAAAGCATGCCTCTTGTTGAGATGTCAGCTTTAATTGCACCACCAGCAGAGTTGCCTTAATCCCCAGATCCACCTCTGACACTTAAGTTCCACTCAGATTATGGGCATCTCAAAACTAATGCTGCAATCATCATGATAGCTCACTACACTGGCCTCTTTTCTAGTTGCTGAAATGTACAGAGCTGCCGTTTTTCTGTTGGCTTGGCAGGAAAGGATGAAGATCTTTCTCTTATTCCTTTATGACATGATGCTGGCAGTCCAAATGTTCGAAGAAACAGATGTTTTCTACAGATTTGCAACAACCTAGCAAACCACGGTGCCAGGTTAGCGAGAGACTGCCTGACTCAAAAACTACTCGAGAAGTTTAAAATTAATTTTAATTGCAATGGAGTGCAAGCTATGGTGGCAATTTCCCTACACACCCTTCTTCCCTCTTACCTACATTTGCCCTCTAAAAATTTCAACTTTTTAATTCTTTCAACATTTTTGGTAAATTATTCATCATTTTTCTTGGTAACTTATTTCAATCCCTGCCACCTTTACCTATACAAGAGAATCTTCCTACACCCTTGTGCCTGAAATGGCGTGCGACCTAGTAGTCATGGTCATCTTTTCCCTTCCATGAATTACTTTTAATTCCTACACCAATATCTTTCTATGCCTAGTCACCAATACACACTTTGTACTCTCCCATAACCCACTTCACCCTCCTCCTGTCTTCCAATGAATCCCATTCCAGCTCCTTTATCATATCCGTTACTGATTGCATTCTGTGGTAAATTCCAGAACCAAATCTAGCAGCCCTTGTCCAACTCCTGTATTTGATATTCAAAATGTCGGTCCCATACTACACTACCATATTCAAGCAATGATCTGACAAAACTTTTGTAATCCAATTCCCTTACTTCTCCCATACATCCCCTGATCAAGCTCTCCAACAAGTGCAGAATTCTGAAACCTTTTCCTACTACCTGCCCAATGTATCCTGCCCACTTAAGCTTCTTGTCAAATGTATTGCCAAGAAATTTACATTTCAAGTCTTCGACAAGCAATTCATTCCCCACCTTACCATATAATCAACCTTTAGTTTTAAATCTGTGTATCTAATATGCTGACTCTTCTTTGCATTTATCTTCATCCCATGTTTACCAACCCAACTACATATTCTGTTAAGATCACACTGCAGCTGTTTACAGTCCTCTACCTTTTTGATCCTTTTATGTAGCATTATGTCATCTGCAAACAATCTCATTTCTGATTGTAAATCATCAGCACAATTATTCATTAGAATAATTAATAGCAATGGTCCTAATATGCTACCTTGTGGCACACTCATCTTTACTTCCACTTCTTTTGATACGGCTTTTCCTACCCTAACTTTTTGTTTGTTACTTATTAAAAAATTCTTCTCCCCAGCAAATCACTTTCTCATTCACTCCAATAGTTTTTGCCTTATTTAATACCATTTTATGGCTCACTCTGTCAAAATCCTTTGAAATATCTAGTGCTGTGCTATCAGTTTGTCCTCCCTTGTCCATTTCATCCAAAATATCTAGCATATATACCACCAACTGAGATTCGCATGAATATCCTTGCCTAAAGCCATGTTGCCTACTTGAAAACCACTTGTGCTTCTCACATATATCTGATGTGGTTGCATATCAATCTCTCTGTTAGTTTACCTACAACTAATGTCAAACTGATTGGTCCATAATTTTCGACTATTTCTCACCACTCCTTTATGTATTGGCACTACTATCGCTCTTTTCCACTCCTCTAGTAAGCAGCAAGTATCCAGACACAGTTTAAATAATATTTCAAGATAAGGTACAATGTCACATCTTGCTATCGTTAAGACATCTGTAGTAATCTTATCTACACCAGCCCCTTTATGTTTTTTCACTTTTCTTACTTCCTTCAAGATATCCTCAGGATGAATTTCAAATTTTTTGGTTTGCTCATTTCTGATTTAGACCCTCTCATTTCTGATTCATCATCATCTTCTTCCGTCTCCAGTTTCCCGGGTGCGGTGTAAGAGCGCTCTCTACTTTTGCCTGTCCAAGTACGTTTCCTCTTCTTGGATTTTGGACCATTGTATACCTTTATCCTGTAGATCCAATTTCACAAGATCAGTCCATCTCCTTCTGCGCCGGCCATTAGGTCTTTTACACTCTAATTCTTTTTCTAGCCATATCCTCGGTGATCTTGTAGGATCCATCCGCTTGACGTGTCCTAGCCATCGCAATCTTGCATTGTCAATCTTTTCTTGGAGGGTTTAACTGACTGGGATCTGTTTGCAGATCACTTCATTCCTTATCTTGTCTCTTCTGGTTTTCTGAACCGTTGTTCTCAGGAACTTCATCTCTGCCACCTGGAGTCTGTTTTCATCTCTGTTGGTAGTGGTACATTCTTCCAGGCTGTATGTTGTAATTGGTAAGAAATATGAATTATACAGTGCCATTTTGGCTGTAATTGGAACATGATTTTCCCACAAAAGGTGTCTAACTTGATGGTAAAACTGAGCTCCTTTTTATACCCTATTGGTAATTTCATTCTGGGATTGACTGTCAGAAGTCACTTTATTGCCAAGGTACTGAAAATTGTCCACCTGATTCAATTGTTCGCCATCCATATAGATAACAGGCTTCATGTTCTGTCTGCTGACAGCCATAACCACTGTTTTTGTGTGGCTTATTTTAAGGCCAAATTCCTTAAAATGCTTATTCCAGAGGTTCAGTTTCTGTTGTACTTCTGTATATCCCCTAATCAGAACATCATCTGCAAATGATTTAAAGTCATCAGGGTTGAGTTGCTGTTTTACTTACTCTCTTCATAATTTTGTCCATTACGATGATGAACAACAACGGTGATAATGCGCTGTTTTGCTGAACACCTTTGGTAGTCACAAACCAGTCTGAATAGGAGTCTCCAATTTGAATGCAGCTTTGGCAGCTCTCATAAAGCATTCTAACTTTGGTGATCAAGTTTGTTGGTACCTTCCGTTTGGTCAGACATTCCCAAAGTTTATCCTTAGGGATGCTGTCATAGGCCTTTTCAATATCTAAGAAAATAAATATAACATCTCTTCCTCTCTCCCAATGTTTTTCCATGATCATACGGGCAGTAAAGATGAGATCTGTTGTTGATCTGTTAGGTCTAAATCCATACTGCTCTTCAAGCTGTGGTTCAATGACTTTCCTCAGCCCGCCTTCTATAATTTTCTCCATTAGCTTGAGTCCATGGTATTGAAGAGTTATTCCTCTGTAATTGTTAAATTTTCTTCGTATACCCTTTTTAAATATTGGCACTATGATTCCCTTTGTCCAATCAGAGGGGCCTTTTCCTTCTTTCCAGATGGCGTTCATTACTCTATATACCCAGTGAAGTCCACAGATACCTGCTGCTTGGATAATATCTGCATTTACTTCATCTAGGCCTGGTGATTTTCCTCTTTTTCAACTTCTAACCATGTCAGAGGGGATTCTATATTTCCACCTTGATCTCCTGTTCCTGGACTGCTCCTTTCTTTGCTTGTTGCTCCATTTCCATTGTACAGATGTTCAAAATATTTCCTCATCTCTTCCCTTACTTCATCTCCTTTCCAGATAATTGTTCCATCTTCTTTTTCCAGGGCTTTGATAGGTTCAAATGTGTTCCGTTTGGATTTTACAATATTGTACAACAGTTTTTTATTGCTCTGGCTATCCTCCTCCAATTTCTTTGTAAATTCTACCCAGCTCTTTTCTTTTTCTTCTTTTATGATTTTCTTGACTTTTAGTTTCAGTTCCCTGTAAGGCTGGCCTAGTTCCCTTAGTTTATCTTCGCTTCTTCCCTGATCCCTCTGGATATCTTGGCCCCTTTGTCTTTTGACCATATTTCTTTCTTTTATAGCATTTTTGACAGTGGTATTCCACCAGGGTGTTTCTTTATCTTTCACTCTCGAACTAGTTTTGCCAGCTACTTCGGCTGCTGTGTTTACAAGGGCCTCTCAAAACATTTTCCATTCTTCGTCTGCTGATCCTATTTCACTTTTTCGTACGAGATCACATATTCTCTTCTGATACTCTGCCTGCTTTTCTGGATTCTTAGGATTCTTCCTTGTTTTTAGTTTCTCTACTCCAACATTTCTCAGATTATCAATAAACAGACGATGGTCGCTGCCTACATTTTCTCCAGGTAATACTTTCACATCTGTGATGCAGGCCCCTGCTTCTCGATCAGAGACTATAAAGTCTGTATCTAGTGACTTTGTGGCTAGCCCATTTCCTAAAGTATGTATTTTTTATGATGAGGCTGTTCCTCAGACAAAAATCTAGGAAGTCTTTCCCTTCTTTGTTCCTATTTCCAAAGCCAAATGGTCCTATCACATTTTCATATCCAGTTCTATCCATGCCAACTTGAACATTAATATCCCCCATGATAATAATGTTATCTTCCTCAATGTGTTCCTCAAGGTGTGCGAGGAAATTGTCTTTCTCTTCCTGTGAACAACCAGCTTCAGGAGCATACACCCATTACAATGAGGGTGTTTTTCTTAGTTTTTTGGTGTAACTTAATTATTCTATCACTAACATATTCTATGTCTGTCACTGGATCAACGTTGTTACTGATGATAAATGCTACCCCATTCTGGTGTTCTTTCTGGTTACCATGCCATGTACCCCGTCCTCAGCAATTTTGATCCCCTCCCTTTCCACTTTGTTTCACTCAGTCCTAAAATTTCTGATTAATTGTCCCTAATAGCCTCACTAAACCAATTACTTGAAACCTCTGCCTTTTTCAAATCCTTAGTAACTTCTTCCCCATCCTTATTTACAATTAGCTCAACGCCCAGCCTTCCCATCAGTTTTCTAACATAGCCATAGAAATTTTTGGATGCATCAATCAACCGTCCTCCTGCACTGAAAATACTCTTCATAAAAACACCTTTATCCACTTTCTTAGCTATCATTAAGTCCTTGTTTAGTTGTTTTAAACATTCCCTACTACCCTGCTCTCTCTGTTATGTTCTCTTCTTACCAACTTCTTTAACCGTCTCACCACCCTATTGTAGTACACAAGTCCTCTGCTTATCTTTATTTTCAGTTTTGGAATAAATATTTCTTCTCACTTTCTTATTATCTCCTTGAACTCTTCCCACCTTGACTTTACTTGTGTCTTCCTTCCATTTGCTGAAACGTTCTCTGAAATATCTCTTCAAGTTCAAAATCTGTACCTTTTTATAATTGTATCTATTTCCCCCTTCAATTTTGGCTGCTGGTTCACTGAAACCTCTAATATCCATCAGAACTACTTCATGATCAAATGTTCCTTCAGTTACTTGACACCCCACAAGGTTATCATGGTGCTTTATTAGGAATATATCCAAAATATTTTGTCCCCTGGTGTTCTGTTCTACCACTTATGTAAATCCTACTTCCCTAATTAAGGTATTTGCAAATCTCTGTCCCCCTGTGCTATTAATCTTATTTCCTACTCAGTTTGTATCTGGTAAATTTAAATCCCCACCAATAAAGACCATTCTATTCTCACTTCGAAATCTGTGAATGAATTTAATTTCTCCCCAAGCACTTCATCTTTATCTGTCTTTCTTTCACTGTGGCAAGCAGCCAACACTCTGATTTTTTCTTTTTTATTACTCCAAAATCTATTTCAGGTAACTCATGGTCATGATCTATGAACACCAGTGAACTGAGGTAGTTTTTGCTGACTAGTATGAAAGCTCCGCCACCAACTCCTCTATCTCTGCAATACACTCTGTAACTATCAAGAAAAACCTCATTGTCTAGTACTTCTTCTTTTAATAACTCTACTCCTATTATTACTTGTGGTTCATGTGTCTCTATTAAGTTTGCAAATTCTATTATTTCCTTCTTTTTCAGTTCACCAGTAACACCCATATTACTGGCTTTATATTTTCAGCACTATCCCCATCCTTCCCAGTTCTACCCCAGTCAGTTATTGTTTCAACAACTTCATCTATTTCTTAAGCATCTGTGATTTTTCCCATCATTGATCTACAATCAGTATCACTTTGATCATCTATTTCCATTCCTTCACAAGCAGCCCCTAACATAAAAAAAGGCACAGTCCTGACCCCATCATCACTGGAAATGAGCTCCATTACAGGTTTAGCTAACAACTCAGAAAGTAATCCCTTGCCCCTTCTAATCTAGTGTATGCCATGTCTAGTGAAACCCATTTACCAATGGTGTTAACAGGCACAACCCACAATAATGAACAAAGTAATCGAATTTGCAAACTTAATAGAGATACACGAACCACAAATAATAATCGGGGTAGAGAGTTGGTTAAAAGAAGACGTACTAGACAGTGAAGTTTTTCCTGATGGTTACAGAGTGTACCGCAGAGATAGAGGAGCAATTGGTGGAGGAGTCTTCATACTAGTTAGCAAAAACTACCACAGTTCACTGGCATTCATAGATCAAGACCATGAGTTACTTGGGGTAGATTTCTGGGGTAATAAAAAAGAAAAAATCAGGGTGTTGGCTGCTTACCGCAGTGGAAGAATGACAGACGAAGATGAGGCTCTTGGGGAGAAATTAAATTCCTACTCAGATTTCAGAGGTGAGAATAGAATGGTCATTATTGGTGGGGATTTAAATTTACCAGGTGTAAACTGGGAAGGAAATAAGATTAATAACACACGGGAACAAATATTTGCAAATACCTTAGTAAGGGAAGGAGTATTTACACAAGTGGTAGAGCAAAACACTAGGGGGCAAAATATTTTGGATATATTCCTAATAAAGCCCGATGATAACCTCGTGGGGTGTCAAGTGACGGAAGGAATAAGTGATCATGACGCAGTTCTGATGGATATTAGAGGATTCAGTGAACCAGCAGCAAAAACTGAAGGGGGAAATAGGTACAATTATAAAAAGGCACAGATTTCAAATTTGAAGAGATATTTCAGAGAACGTTTCAGCAAATGGAAGGAAAGCACAAGTACAGTAGAGTCAAGGTGGGAAGAGTTCAAGGAGATAATAAGAAAGGGGGAAGAAAAATTCATTCCAAAGCAGAATATAAAGAGAAGTAGGGAACCTGTGTACTATAGTAGGGAAGTGAGGAGGTTAAAGAGGTTGGTATGAAGAGAACATAACAGAGTTAAGAGACAGCAGGGTAGTAGGGAATATTTGAAACAACTAAACAAGGACCTTAATAACAGCAAAGAAAGTTGCTAAAGATGGGTTTATGAAGAGTATTGTCAGTGCAGGAGGACCACTGACTGATGAATCTAGAAATTTCTATGGCTATATCAGGAAACTGAGGGGAAGGGAGGGTGTAGAGATGCTCATAGATAAGGATGGAGAAGTAGTTACTGAGGATTTGAAAAAGGCAGAGATTTTAAATAACTGGTTTAGTGAGAGCATTAGGGACAATGAATCAGAAACGGGAAGGTCTAATTCGGAGAACGAGCTTAACAATACGATTAGAAATGAAGATACTAAAAAATTTGAAATTCATCCTGAAGAAATCATGAAGGAAATAAGAAAGCTGAAAAAACATAAGGGGGCTGGTGCAGATAATATTACTACAGATATCTTAAAGATAGTCAGATGTGACATTGTACCTTATCTTGAAATATTATTTAAATTGAGTCTGGATACTTGCTGCTTACAACAAGACTGGAAAAGTGCGATAGTAGTGCCGGTACATAAAGGAGGGGTGAGAAATAGAGTCGAAAATTACAGGCCAATCAGTTTGACATTCAGTGGTAGGTAAATTAATGGAAAGATTGATATGCAACCACATCAGAAATGTATGTGAGGAACGTAAGTGGTTTTCAAGTAGGCAACATGGGTTCAGGCAAGGATATTCATGCGAATCTCAGTTGGTGGGATATATGCAAGATATTTCAGATGAAATGGACAAGGGAGGCCAAATTGATAGTGTAGCGCTGGATCTTTCAAAGGCGTTTGACAGAGTAAGCCACAAAATGGTAGTAAATAAGGTAAAAACTATTGGAGTGGATGAGAAAGTGATTTGCTGGGTAGAAGAATTTTTAAAAGGTAGAAAACAGAAAGTTAGGGTGGGAAATGCGGTATCAAAGGAAGTGGAAGTAAAAATGGGAGTGCCGCAGGGTAGCGTATTGGGACCATTGATATTCATTATTCTAATGAATAATTGTGTTGATTGTTTACTATCTGAAATTAGATTGTTTGCAGATGACATAATGCTGTATAAAAGGATCAAAACGATAGAGGACTGTAAACAGTTGCAGGGTGATCTGGACAGGATATCTAGTTGGGTTGGTAAACATGGGATGAAGATAAATGCAAAGAAGAGTCAGCTAATTAGATACACAAATAAAAAACAAAAGGTAAATTATGAATATAAGGTGGGGAAAGAATTGCTTACTGAAGACTTGAAATGTAAATATCTTGGCATTACTTTTGATAACAAGTTTAACTGGGCAGGACACATTGGACAGGTGGTAGGAAAAGGTTTCAAAACTCTGCACTTGTTGGAGAGAGTGATGAGAGGATGCACGAGAGAAGTAAAGGAACTGGGTTACAAAACTTTGGTAAGACCATTGCTCGAATATGGTAGTGTAGTATGGGACCCACATTTTGAGTATCAAATACAGGAGTTGGAGAAGGTGCAAAGAAGGCCTGTAGATTTGTTTCTGGAAATTATCGCAGAATGCAATCAGTAACAGATATGATAAAGGAGCTGGAATGGGATTCATTGCAAGACATGAGGAGGGTCATGGGAGTGTACAGGGCGTATACTGGCGATGAGGCATGGAAAGATATTGCAGTAGGTATGAAAAGTAGTTCATGGAAGGGAAAAGATGACCATGACCACAAACTGGCACTCGATTTCAGGCACTTTTTTACGTAAGGGTGTCAGGGATTGGAATGATTTACCAAGGGGAATGATGAATAACCTACCGAAAACGTTAAAAGAATTTAAAGTTAAAATTTGTAGAGGGCAAATGTAGGTGAGTGTAGGATAGGGGGAAGTTGGGTGTGTAGGGAAATTGCCACCGGAGCGTATGCTCCATTGCAATTAAATTAAAATTAAAAATTAAATTAAATTAACGTTGCTTGCTATTATTTAGTACCTCTGGAGCACAATTCGGAACGGCCGGCGTAAAAATAGTTCGTTCATATGCTGCGCCCGAAAGCAATTTCTGCTTTTATATTTTTAAGCACTTTAGGTGAAGGTTTTGTCACTGGACATTTCCTTCAGACTTTCAGGTTTGGTGACTTTTGTTATTGGTATGTCTTTAATTTTGCTCTTTCATGGTTTTAATTTCTTATTAGGATGGACAATGGCCTTTCATGTTTGTCATATGCATTGTTATACTGTCCGAGATTTGCAATTAGTGGTTTTGTGGACGTTCTTGCAGCTCTGTAGAAGGATTTGGTAATCGCCAATATTCTTCCTTGGAGCAGCGGGACACCTGCGGCTTCATGCAGGTCAGCTGTTGGGAACCGGTTCGGGACATGTAGTGCCCGCCGAAGTGCTCTGTTTTGCATTGTTTGCAGTCTGCCCAACCTGGTTTTTGATACGTAACCCCACACCGGGCACGCATATTCAATTACCGGGCGAACTAGACTGCAATATATACTGACTCCTGTACTGGCTGATAATGAGCTGTCCCGATTGAAGATCGAGTACAGTTCTTTGAGCCTAGCTGCTACTTTTCGTCGAATGTCCTCGATGTGGCTTTTCCAGGTTAACCGGGAGTCCATAGTGACACCGAGGTATTTGAGAGTGGCAGACCACTCGATCTCTTCTCCATGTAGGTGCAGCTTCTTGGTGCGATTTTGCTGGCGATCTCGCTTCCCCAGGCACCTCGTCTAACAAAAATAATCCAATTGTTCAGAAATACGAGTAAAACAATTCAGTTATTGATATGGTAGATTCTATGAAATATTTGGGAGTAACAGTACAAAAGACCATGAAATGGTATTCACACATTAATTCGTTAGTAGGTAGAGCTAATTCTAAGCTGCGATTCATAGGCCGAATCTTGAAAAATTGCAATGACAAACAAAGGAGATAGCGTACAAATCTCTTGTGCGTGCACATTTGGACTATTGTTGTGCCATTTGGGATCCGTTTCGTAAGGGATTGATCGAAAGTACAGAGAAGAGCTGCTCGATTCGTGACCGCTTGCTACAGTCCTTATGAAAGCGTCACAGAACTGATTAGTAGACTAGGCTGGAAGTCTCTGGTACATAGACGACGCACGTTTCGTTTAAACTTATTGGTAAACATGTGTACTCCCATTTTCGCTCACGAGTGTAGTAAGATACTTCGTCCACCAACCTATTTGAGCCGGAATGACAGGAAAGATAAGGTTAGAGAAATAAGGTGCCGCACTGATTCTAATATGAATTCTTTTTTCCCCTCGTACCATTTGGGACTGGAATGCACAACAAAGAGATTAGCTTTAGTGCTGAGCACCCTCTGCCACCCACAATTTTGTGAATTGCAGAGTATATATATGTAGATGGCTTGGGTTTTTCCAGTGTTGACGGTGATTCTCCACCTTCTGGCCCAGGCTTCAGTTTGCTGTAGAACCTGTTGTAGTCGGCGGATGGCAGTAGCTTTACACCTTTGTGCCGTGAAAAAAGCCGTATCATCTGCGTAAAGGGCGGTACGGACTGTAGTTGGAGCTGGTATATCGGCTGTATGTAGGTTGTAAAGTACAGGTCCTAGTACCGATCCCTGTGGTACTCCTGCCTTTAGGGGGCGACGTGTTGATAGATCAATACCTACCCTCACTCGGAAAGATCTACCTGATATATAACTTCGAATTAGCTTTGCGAGTGGGCCAGGAAGTCCCTGCTCATAAAGTTTGTACAGGAGGCCGCTGTGCCAAACGGAATCAAAAGCCCTCGCCATGTCGAGCAGCACTAGCAGATAGTTGAAGGTTGTCGTGGCTCTTTCAACTATTCGCATAATCTGTTGAGTGCCTCTTCTGAAATCCGAATTGGAAGTCCGGAATAATATTTTCCCATCTGTATATGAGCTTCCAGTCGTCTGAGTAAGAGCCGCTCAAAGATCTTGCTGAGCGAGGATAGGAGGATTATGGGGCGGTAGTTCTGTGGGAATAGACGGTCCTTACCCGGTTTAGGCACAGCAATCACTATCGATTGCTTCCAGCAACTGGGATATTGTTGGCTGCTGAGTATTACGTTGAAGGTGTCGGTTATATGTTCTACGGCCTGTTGCGGAAGATTCTTCAGTAGTTGATTTCCCAGAGTATCAGAGCCGGGAACCTTCCTGGGATTTAGTTGTGTTAAGATGCGTCGAACTTCTTCAGTAGAGATTTCTTCCATAACATAACCGTCATCTTCAGCGGCTAGGAAGCGAGCTAACCTTATTCAGATAGTGGCAGATTCTTCTTCGTCGCGTCGTCTTGGGCTGGCCTGAACTGTTTTTCAAAATGATCTGCCAGTGCGTTGGCTTTGTCCAAGTTGCTGAAGACGAGGCCCCTTTCTCCATGGAGAGGGGGAAGTCTGGCATGCCGTTTTGTGAAGCGCCTGGTCTCAACCCAAAGATTGCCGTCGTTTATGTTGAGTGAGGACAGACGTGCTGACCACTCCCTGTTTCTGTGCTCTTATAGCGCAGCCTTCAGCTCTCACTGGAGTCGATTTAGAAGTCGCCTGGTGTCTGGGCGCCGGGTTAGTCACCATTCCTTCGCCACCCTGTTTTAGTTGTTTATCTGCGCTAGCAATTGTGGCGGCAGTTGCCAGGATTGAGGTTTTGTTACCATGGAGGGTGTAGATCTATTTGCCGCTTCCACAATAGTAGTAGAGATTTGTTTTATTGTGGTATCTATTTGCCTTGCATTGATTGGTCTTAGGCGATGAAGGGATTCCGTGATCATGTTACGGAAGTATTCCCAGTTCGTCTTATTGAAGTAAATTTGGCTAGTCGTTTCTGGTCTCCATGAGCCGACATCTATGTCAATCAGGACCGGAGAATGGTCAGATGATAGTCGATTCATGGTATGGGCAGTGATGAAGCCTGCAATACTTCTGGTTATCACTATGTCCAATACATCAGGTCGGGTTCCGTTCCACGGTTGGTGGGTAGGTTCAACAGGTCCCCAGACTTGTAGGTTGCTTCTGAGTGCGATTGTGTGGAGTTTTTGTCCTGCCGGGTTTGTTATTCTTGAATTCCATTCCGGGTGCTTTGAGTTAAAGTCCCCTCCAATGATAAGCTTTCCCCGAAAGGAGAGTAGGCGATTGAAATCCTCTTCTATGAGTTGTCTCCGCGGCGGCCTGTATGCAGAGACAACTATGATTGGTCCAGTTGTGGTCATTACTTCAATGCGTTTTAATTCCAGTTGCTCCGTTTGTGGCGATAGTATCTCATGGTGAGGAATGGCACGCTTGATATACATCGCCACACCCTCTCCTGCAGTTGGCCTGTCATAACGATAACAACAATAAATTGCTACTGTGGCGTGGAGGCCTTGTTTGAGATGACTTTCAGAAACTAGACATAGGTCTATGTCTTCTTCGCGCAAGAACTGTCTGAACTCACCGACTTGTTGATGGATGCCATTGGCATTCCAAACGCACAATGATAATCCCTGTATGTGCATCCTATCCATTGTGGGTCTGGAATGTCTCTGGCTGTTCGATTGCAGGAACCGTCTTTACTACGGATTTTATATCCGCGGCTAATTGATCAAACTTAGCTAGGAGTGAAGGTAGCATGTTGAGCAGGCTGCCTACAATATTCAATAGCTGATCCATCGTCCCGCTGCTTGCTGTTTCGGGTGTGGACCTGGAGTGACAACATTGCTGGCAGGTTTGTCTGTCGGGGCTTGTCCTTTCTGTTAGTGTTGTCCTTTTGTAATGTTTTAATTTTACCTTTACCATCAGTAGCTGTTGTATAAGTGATATCTGATTTTGGCTTGATGCCTGTTGGATGTTGTTCTTCTTACTTGAGGTTTGCGGATCTTTCCCAGTTTTCTGTTGTGGTTTTTTCTTTCCATGGGGAGGGTTCTTCCCATTCTGGTGCATGTTCTTGCTTGTTTGTTGACTACTAGTTTGAACAGCCACGGGCGGTTGTTTGTCTGCAGAGTCTATGTTCTTTTTCCCATCATTCTTTTCCTGCTGGTCTTTTGTTAGAGCTGAAATGGTCCCTCGCTGGCGATTACGGGCTCGTTTAAACGCAGGACATTCCTTGTAGCTGGCTACGTGGCTTCCATTGCAGTTTGCGCATTTTGGTTCCCTTTCTCCTCTCTTGAGGGTGCCATCGTTAGATAGATGTGCACCAGCACATTTGACGCACACTGATGGCATATTACAATGACGAGCTACATATCCGAGGGCCTGGCAGTTAAAACACTGAACAGGGCCATTGGACGTTTTCAATTTCTCCACAGAGATGTGCAAGGACATTAGGTACTCTAGCGCGTATATTTTCCTGTTCTGGGGCCTGTCAGGCAGGACCACCAGAAAAAGAGGCATAGTATATGAACAGCCAGGTCTCTTTAGTTGAGCCACTGAGCGTATGTCAAAGCCAAGGTCTTCTAGCTCCTCCTTGATGTTGTCCATTGGAAGATTTGAGGGCATTCCTCGAAGTACTACTTTTAGCATTTTCTCTGCAGCTGAGGGGAAAGTGTAGTAAGGTATTCCCTTCCTCTGAAGTGCTGCGGTCACATTTAGGTAGTCATCAGTTGTGCTAAAAGTCAATTTAATCTTGTCGCCTCCTGCAGATTTTGCTCGAAAGGGCTTCCCTTGTAAAGTCCCTTTAACCAACTGATGTAGCTCTTTGTAACTGTTCTGGAACTGAGCAACAATGGGTGGTATTTGGTGCCTTTGTTGTGGTGATTGTTGATCTTGCTGCTGCTGTTGCTCTTGATTAATGATAATGGGGAATTATCAGAAACTAGCGTCGAAAAAGCAGAATTTTTGAATAATGTATTTAAAAAAGCTTTCACGCCAGAAAACTCAGAGAAGATTCCGCTATTTAACAATCGTACCAACAAAATTATGAATGATCTCGAAGTCAAGGGAATAACTAACTGCTTATGAATGTAAATCCAAATAAGGATCCCGGACCAGACGTTATTCCTACAAGATTCTACTTTAGGTACGCAAAGGAAATTGCGCCGTATTTGATGAAATTATATGCCGCCTCCTTGGATCAAGGAAAAATACCAGCCGAATGGAAGACCGCCATCGTAAGTCCAGTGTTTAAAAATGGGAATGTTAATGATCCTCAAAATGATAGGCCGATCTCGTTAACCTCAATATTTTGCAGGATTTTAGAACACATCATCTATTCAAATGTCATGCGGTTTTTGGATGATGGTGAGCTTTTAAACCCAAATCAACATGGATTCAGAAAAGGCCGATGCTGCGAAACACAACTTGCTCTTTTTAATCCACGACTTGAGCCGTATTATAGATGAGCAATCCCAGGTTGATTTAGTTCTATTAGACTTCAAAAAAGCTTTCGACACTGTGCCTCACACTAGGTTACTTAGAAAACTACGGCATATCTAGACAAATATGCGACTGGTTTGCAGACTTTCTGGAGGGCAGAACACAGTGTGTAGTTCTCGACGGTGAGCGTTCATCACTTACTGAAGTGAGGTCCGGGGTTCCTCAGGGAAGCGTGATAGGGCCTCTGTTGTTTCTCATATACATTAATGATTTGTGCGACATAATAAGGGGGATGAAAAGATTATTTGCCGATGAACAACACAGGACGACTGCGCTTTGTTACAAGACGATATTATGAAAATAATTGCGTGGTGTAAAGATTGGCAGTTGGAGTTAAACGCTAAAAAGTGCCAAGTCATGCATGTAAGTAAAAAAGTGACACCATTTAGCTTTGAATATACTATTAATGCCACTGTCCTTAGAACGGTAGATTCCGCTAAATACCTAGGGGTAACAATTCGTAATAATTTGTCATGGAATGAGCATATCGAGAATGTAATTGGGAAAGCAAATCGTATGCTTCGATTTCTAGGTCGTAATTTAAAACAATGCACTCCGGACGTTAAATCGATTGCATACAAGTCACTAGTGCGGCCTCACTTAGAATATTGTTGCTCTGTATGGGGTCCCCATCAAAAGGGATTAATGGAGGTATTAGAGATGGTCCAAAGAAGAGCCGCCCGGTTTGTGAGAGGTATATATAGTTGGAGGTAAAGCGTAAGTGCTATGTTGAAGGAGTTAGGTTGGGAAGACCTGGAGCACCGGAATGCGTTGCTCTCGACAGAAGCTAATTGAAAAATTCTCGACTGACGTATTTCGGAATGACAGTAAACAAATATTGCTACCAGCAACATTCATATCCCGGAATGACCGCGAAAATAAAATCCGACAGGAGTAACTTTCGATAAAGTACTCCGACCATCCTGATCTGGGTTTTCCATGGTTTCCCCAGATCGCTCCATGGACCAGAACCATCTTTGCTTTGTGGTCAGTTTGGGAAGAATTCTTTATACTGCTACCTGATGGTGCAGTTTGGGCTCCCTTTTTGACAGTTATTTTTTCTCTGCATGCCAGGGTGAACTTTGAGGCTGGAACACTAACACCAGTATTGTTGCCATTATTGTTGTGAGCTCTTTGTTCCTTTCTAAACAGCTTAGCTTTTCCTCCTGCCGGTGGTGTGATGATTCTCTTGGAGGCCGAGATTCATGATCCTCTAAGATAGCGAGCATACGTGAATCAAACTGTGTTGTATCCATATTTTCATTTTCAGCAAGCTGCAGAGTAGGTACATTAACTTGGTCTTCTGTTATGACAGTCAGCTCAGTTATCTGTGAGGAAGAGGTGGCTTCCGGCGAGGGGAGATGTGCGGGAGCGTTAGGCCCGACCGCCGCAGAAGATTGAAGGACATCTCCATTGTTGTCCATTGTTGCTGCTGTTGTTCTTTGCATTGGCTGGCACCTAGCAGGAATGTTGTACTGGCCCCGTGTTATCACCGCTATGTTCCAAGGACCAGTGACAACCCTAAACTCACGCCAGGGGGTTCCTCTCCCAGCGGGAGAAGGCCGTGTGGCTGTAATTCCCTCCTACAGCGAGAAATCCAGACTGCCGTATGCCGCGAGCGAAAACACAAAAGCGGCGAACAACGCACACAAGCTTAAAGCAAGAATCGCATGCGTCGTTAACGAGCAGAACCATGAATCATTCTCCTCGGTCGTATGCTGCAAGGTAGTCTTATATTAGTATTACTAGCTGTATCGGGCAAAACGTTGCTGTGGCTCGGTCTGGTTAAGTGGAAAAGAAAGAGAAGATAAAGCATATATTTCTAATATGTTTGATTCCACAATGTTTGTGGGTATACAATATTTTTTGTTGTTCCATTGTGCAGATGTAGTAATTGTCTGATTTGCCGTCTCTAGAACATGTAACATATAATCGTCCATGTGAAAAGTAATCCATGTCTAAATCTAAGCCGCGCAGTTCTAAAAATTCGCCCTGAGATTTGTTGATGGTGATTGTAAATGTCAATCGAATTTGGATTTGTAATCTCTTAAATTGAAATGGAATGTCTTTTGGAGTCATAAATAGCAAGGAATTAGAAGCTCTTCACCTTTGAAAGGTCCGGTCAAGAGTGTTGCTTCTACGACGTTGGTCATTATTTTATTTATTTATTTTCTTTTTCTTACTGCAAGCCGCGTGTGTTCCAAAGCTATCGCTGGTTGTTATTTCACAACATTATAATTGGTATGGCAGTTTTCAATTGCAGTACGCGTGTGGAAAATCGAGTGAATTCTAAAATTCTAATGGATAATTAACCACTTCATCTGCTTCCACAACAGTGTCGACGGACTAGAATGTAACTTCCCCGCTTCTTAAGATTGATTTGAATATTAGTAAATACTTTTTCAACGCGCTCTTCTACCAAATTGCAGATCAACCGGTTCCATTCCCCATTTCCGGCAATTAAAAATATCTCAGCAAATCGATCGTTTCTAGCTGAACATGCATATTTATAGTTAATTTCAACATATTTACCTGTCGCTACAAAATAGAGTATTTGAGCCAAGCATTTATTTCATCTGATGGTTTCGATGGAGAAATGACAGGTAATGTTTGCCTGAAATCAACTAGCAATATTAAGTTGTTCCCAAATAGTCTGATGTTTCCAAGCAATTTTTGTAATGATCGATAAAGAGCCCCGAGCGATTTTTTTGTGTTCCATTTTGCATTCATCCCAAACAATAAGTTTACATTTCTGCGGTACTTTTACCATGCCGGATGCTTTGGAAATGTTGCAGGTGGGAGTTTCAACAAACTGCATTTACAATAGCAATTTCAAAGCGGTATGAGCAGCTCTTCCACGCAAGAGATAAGGCTATGTGCTTTTGGTATCGAATTGCTGCCAGAATCAATCTAATTAGGAATGTTTTATCAGTTTCTCGTAGCGTATCTAAAAAGAAGATTTCTCTAACCCCGTTATTGACAGTTTGCATTATGTGATCATAAATGCCTTTTAATTCAAGCGTTAGCTTAAGAATATTTAATGTAGTCTTCACGGGTGTGCAGCCGGATGTTGTTTTGGAAACGCACACTTAAGAATATTTGCTTGCACACACAACAAAAGATCAACCATGTTGTAATTTTGTTCACGACTCAATGCTACATCGAACGAATCAGCAGCAGATTGAGACTTGATAGGTAAACAAGATTTGAAATGTTGTGCATTATACTCCTGGCATCAGCTATAATTCATTTTATCAAACTCGGTTAGCTCTCGTCGGGATGCCATTACCACCTTACTAAACATATTACACTCACGAGCCAAATGGCAGCTCCGACATCCATCTGCCTATTTATCCCATTCTGACGCGAAATATTCTTCACCTGTACGTTTGATTCCAGGTATTCCCGATTTCCATTGTTCGCTAAATATGAATAAAACATTTTAAAAAATGCGAAATTAAATCCTATTTTGTAGCAACTTTATTAAAACGAAATTTTATAATACAAGCATTATGTTCAAACAAATTTATAGATGCATAGTAATTTGAAAATAAGACAAGAATAATTCAATGTAATAAATAGGAAATTTAAAGTTATATGGCGTTAACAAAGTTAGTTGAATTGGTAAGAGCAAATGTAAGAAAGTCTTTCGATATCATCCGGCAGGAAGCCCATAAGGATTAGGGGAAAGTGTGGTAGCCCCGGACAGGGGCGGATCCAGAATTTTGGTTTGGGGGGGGGGGGCTTGGCTTGAGTGAATTTTTGTCCAGAGGGCTTGCCTTCAGCGGATTTTGGTATGGGGGGGGGGGGGGGCGCTTGAGTCGGCCATGTGGTAGACTTCATAGCCTCCTCGGGCCTCAAATCCTAAGACCTAAATAAAAAAAAATAAGGTCTCCAAAATTACAATGTCGGGGGTGGACCTAGATACTTTTGGGGGGCTTGAACCCCCTAGCCTCCACCCCTGGATCCGCCCCTGGCCCCGGACCATTTAAAGTTCTAACAAACCAAACATGCTGTGTCGGTAAAACTTTATTATAAATATGCACCCTGTAGTGTAAAAACAAACGCAACTGAGCTATTACTTGGACGCCCAGAGAGTTCCACACTAGTGTGTGTGTGTTGTTCCTGGCGGAATTTTTTTGTTCCTCCTGTCAAAATTCGTTAGAGATTATTGAATATGATGCGTCAAATAAATGCATAGTAAAGCGTGCTCGAAAAATCCAAAAGGGCGAAATTTTAACATCTTCACCATATAAAAAATGTGGAGAGGGTGGGCAGAAAAGTAAAGGTAGTGAAAAGGCGAAATAAAAAAATTAAAATGTAAAGGCGCTATAAAGACGTTGAATACAAAGAAAAGTATTCAAAGTCTTTCAGAAGCAAATCAAGTAAAACAAATCAAATGCATCGTACGTGGAGAAATTTTGAAGAAGGGCGGATTCAGTGCTATGACGAAACGACAGGGCCCATAAAGTTTGTGTTTATATAGATTTTTCAGATATCCATTATTAGTGTGATTTTTGTAAGACCAAAAAATGATTATGTCACCATTTATTACTGTATCCGGGGCTACCCGACAACTTTTGTGTTTCCAAAAAATTAAGGCGAAAGTGTTTTCAATTTAATTCGTTGAAGAAAGTTATGATTACTAACTTCTGAGTAATATGACTGCAGAATGAACGAATGCATGAATGAATGATGCAGAAGTTCCCAGTTTAATTTTAAGATTAAAATACAGACAGAAATTGTGTTTCTTTAATTTTTATTTGCAAGTAATTTTTAGTGTTCGAGGCTACCCGAACTTCCCCTACATTTCATTCACACAAAGTAATGTTTTTATAAACAAAAATAAAATGTTTAAACTAATTGCTGACCCGTATCAAACTAACAGTATTTACATTATGTGACTGTTTTTATTGTTATATTTGTAGAACAATAGTTCTAAAACTTTCAAAGACATTCAAGCAGGAATGTATGCATTGTTTCCCGCTTCCAACACAAATATCTGAATCGAAGTTTCTGTCGATAACTTTGTCAGTTATTGACGTTATATCTTGTAATGTTAGGTTTCTATGTAGTATTGTCTCTGGTTTCTATCGTCATGGCAACGAAAAGCGGTGTAAATAAATATACTGTCTACATGAATAGTCTTCAGCAATGAAAGTATTAAACTTAATTGGCCCGGAAAAGTTGTTTTAAACTACGAGCTATTGTCATATATAGTTTTTTATTAATATCAGAGCTGTAAAATAAATAAAACATTTCATCACGGTGATTGACAGTTTATCAGTGTCATGTGTAAACATTGAGGTTTAACCAGCCACGAATTTGTTTTTTTACGTGTAGTTTGTAAGTATTATGTTTATCAGTAATTAACGTGAATGCTTGTTATAACAATAAATCCGTACAAATCCAAATCGATATTTGCAGGAACTTACTACCATCATGACATTGGTAATAAAAGGGCATGCGAAAGAAACGTAGTATAAAAACAAAACATAAATCAGGATTACTGGAGGTCGCAATTCTGCTAAGAATTGGCGTCATAATACAGCAGTAGTCAAACTCAATACACCACTAGGGCAGTTGTATCCTTACCGTGACGCCACAATCAGATAATGAATTTTTTGTAGAACTCGACGAAACAAATCGAAAATAAACAATAAAAAAATTTATATCTCGCTTGGTTTTCGAGATATAGCATGTTAAAAATCAGTTATAGGTATCCTTCCGGGTCTACTGGAGATCGCGATTCCCCTACAACAACATACAGTAATATCGTTGGAGTACTGCTGTAGTCAGTCCCAAGAGGTATTATTCTCAAGCAGTAATTCCGTTGTAATATAGCGTGGTCCATTAGTTTGTAACACAACCTGTACCAGCGTGAAACCGTTAAATGTACTTTGGGAAGAATTTATAGTGGACTCTTGCATTTGACCACTGCAGTATTATGATGACAACTCGTGGCGGAATCGCGATCTCCAGTAATCCCATAGTTCCTTGTTCTTTTGGTGATGTTACTTCTGGTCCAGGCTGTATTTCAATCTAACAATAACCACTAGAAAGAAAATAAAACATCTATAGTGCATTAACATCCTGTAAATATAGTGGTTTTTGCGATTTTTTTTTCTGGTCCAGGCGGTATCTCACCCTAACCTCCTCACTTTTGAAATACAATATCTGGAGAACTGTGCGTGATATCAACAAAAAAATGTATTCTTTACTTTTAATTCGCCTTGTCGAGTTAAATAAGAATCCACCATAAAATTCTGGCACCACTGTTATCGTAGAATCCCCACCACTAGAAATTTTGTTTGAAAGGGAGCATTAATAAACTATGTGGCTTGGTGTAGGTGGGTGGGGTGAGGGGTTGGTTAGAAATCTATGCTGGGTTATGTGTGTGCGGGGAGGGGGGGGGTTTCTGAGCCAAGCCACGTAGCTTTTTAATTCACATTTATTTGTTGCAGTAATAAATAGGTAAAGAACACACAACACCATATGGATATTTATTTATTTTCTTCATTCAATTATATCTTTGTTTAATTTAGGTACCCCTCATAGCAAAAGTGTTGTGCATGCTGGGTTGAACGTGGCTGGTGCATTTGAAATAACCGATTCGTAAAAACACATTACTATTTGAAAAACATTAGACACGCTGTACCTTATTAAAGTTAAAATTTGTAAAGGGTAAATGTAGGTGGTTGGAGAAAAGGGGGAAGATGGGTGTTTAGGAGATTGTCACTCGAGCATGTGCTCCATTGCAATTTAATTTAACTTAATTTAGACTCAGATTCGCTTCCAGATGTCACACGGGGTTTTCCAAGGCAGTGACAGATCATATTGTTTTGATTGTTTGAAATAAAACTAGGTGGGGAGGGAGGTGGGTTCAAGGGAGGCCAAAATGGAGCTAAGTATTTTATGGACGTTCTAAAAATAATATGTCTTGTGATTGACTTCTGCAGTATTATGAAGTCATTTCAGAGCTCGGAGGAATGCTGTTATAGCAGGCTCTGGTAGACCCCATAAATCCCTGTATCATATTCTATATCTGGAATTTCCTACAATTCTTGTGCAGGGAGCATTGCAAACTAATCACAAGCTTCTTAAAAGTTTTTGCATGTAATTTATATATAAAAAAGATAATAATTCTGTATATGCAAGAATACTTCAACCCTATTGCAATCTGTAGTAATCCTGCAACTTAATCAGTAAATTTGGCATTTGAACTGAACCTGATTAGGACATGAAGACTGAATCGATTTTGGTTATAGTTGGTTCTGTTGATATCATCTCACTTTAATTTAATTTAATTGCAAAGGAGCACAGTCTCTGGTGGCAATTTCCCTACACACCCATCTTCCCCCTATCCTGCACCCACCTACATTTGCCCTCTACAAATTTTTTCTTTAAATTCTTTCAAAGTTTTTGGTAAATTATACATCATTTCTCTTGGTAACTCATTCCAATCTCTGACACCCTTACCTACAAAAGAGAATCTTCCCACACCCTTGTGTCCTGAAATCGAGTGCCAGCTTGTGGTCATGGTCATCTTTTCCCTTCCATGCACTACTTTTCATACCTATTGCAATAGCTTTCCATGCCTCATCGCCAGTATATGCCCTGTGCACTCCCATGACCCTCCTCATCCTCCTCCTGTCTTGCAATGAATCCCATTTCAGCTCCTTTATCATATCCGTCACTGATTGCATTCTGCGATAATTTCCAGAAACAAATCTAGCAGCCCTTCTTTGCACCCTCTTCAACTCCTGTATTTGATACTGTAAAATGAGGGTCCCATACAACACTACCATATTCGAGCAATGGTCTCGCCAAAGTTTTGTAACCCAATTCCTTTACTTCTCCTGCTACATCCCCTCATCACTCTCTCCAACAAGTGCAGAACATCATAAATTATCCGGAAGGTAAATGTTGATGGAGACAATGAACCTATTGCAGAAAGTGGCATAGAAAAACAAAATGCTCTGTCTGTTGCCTAGGATTCTGAAATTCTTCTTGAATGGGTATTGAGTGAAACCAGCATCCAGTAACATCATACTTGTAGGAAACACAGAAGTAATTGTAGACAAGTCAGAAACTTGATTTGAAGCGGGGATATTCCAGTGAAGCAAAGGGTATTAGTTATCAGGCATGTTAAGTTCTTGCACTACCTACTTTATTATGTTGTCCTCTTGTTGAATCTTTCATATCCTTATCTACCTGTTGTATTATGCGAATCTCATGCTTTTATTTGATTTGTTTTTTTCTCTTCGCTTCAGATAAAATGTTTCTGCCCTGGTTGTTGCTTTTATTTTTGAACTTTTCCAAGACATTCACATACACTAGTGGCTTTCTTACCTTTAATATCTCAGAATTTCCATAATCGTACACTCTGAATGTTATACCTGTCTCTTACCTCTATCTCAGTTACTGAATCGCCTTGCCACACTTATTAATTCTCTTATATATTAGTATTGAGACATTCAACATGTTATGCCCTTGTCCTCTGTTTACCTTCATTGCAAAGCCTCCCGACCTGTATATTTACAAATCTCTGCTCCCTCACATTATTACTCTTTCATTTCTAGTTTTCATCTGATATATTCAAGTTCGTTATTTCATGATCATGCTGCTCCATCCTCTGAATATGCAAACAGTTTTTCATCAACAGCCTCATCTGTTAGCAGTCATCAATCTTATCTTTTCTAGCTGTCTTTTAGAATTCCATCCTCTTCCATTGTTAGTTATTTATTTTTATTTTTTTTCACAAAAGTCTCCAACAATTTTGTCTAGTTCCTGGATCACTAATTGTGCGACATTCACATATTGCTGATCTTGCATCACTAACTTATAGGCCTACTCCTTTTTCAAGCATCTACACTGATATTTATGATAGGAATGACAGCAAACATTAGCAGACACCAGCAGTTTTATAAATACCCTTTAATCAATTTTCATCTCATAGTCTGAACCTCCTTCTTTAACTAAGGATTCAATTACTATAACTACCTTTGTTTTGTGTATCTCCAGTAAGCTACAAAACTTTGTTTACTGCATTCTTTTGGTTTACTACTGGTAGTTCTGAAATCCCTCCCTTCTCCCTCCTGGCAGCAACTCTCTCCTTCATTGTTCCACCAAGTTCACCTACTTCTCTGTTATCAGCAATTACTCGCTGAGTAATTTTAATGTAGGTACCACTGGCTATATTTTTGTTATACCTTTGTCACTAAACTAAGGCCTACAAAAAGGCACACTCCTAAATCCATTATCAATCAAAGCTAACTTCCTTGCAACTTTAGCACAACTAGGAATGAACCCATTATCCATATGTTATACCTATTATTAACCCAGTTAATGGTAGTGTAAGTGGACAGAGTTCTCTAGCCATACTCAATGCCTGTTCCAAGCGTTCATTCCATCTCCAGGCTGACATTCAAAACTAAATTCATAAATTGTCGATCTTGCTGATGCAATACCTGCACCAGATCCAACCTGTATGCTGTGCCATTTTCTCCACCTTCCTTAGAGTACTTTTTATACTATAAGCTGGGTCAATATTTGTGTGATTTTTCGTATGCTTCACACCTTTTTGAAATCTATAAGAGTGATAGTATATTGTCTTTCACCTGTTCAGTCATTGCACTGATGAGTTACATAAACCTGTCACCTGATAGTGTGCCTGAAGATCTGCACCAACGCAACAGAACCTTTATTTTTTTATCTTTTACACGCACTTCTCATTTCCTTCCAATAGTTCCCTGCCAGAACGTTAAATTGCTCACCCACCATGCTCGGTGGCATGCCTCTCTTAACCCATTACGTATTTCTTACTTTATTGATTAAATTGATTGTATACATATTACTGAAACAACACATTTAAAATGCTTCTCTTTATGTATATCCTGCTACATATCCAAGCAGATTATCACTATAAAATGCTACGCCTAACACACATACCAATTTGTCCAATACACTTTTGTTGAGGATTGTGATTTATATTACTGAGAATATAGGTTTTTAATGTTATATATTATCTTATTGTAGGTCACAGATGTTCCATGCACAGTTTGTTCCCATTTTCATTTTAAAAATTACCTTAAAAAATTCCCAAATACCATTTCTAAACATATTAATTATCACTATTCACAGTATTAGTACTTATAATTTCAAACACATCAGTAATTCAAGAAAATTACAGCCCCAAATTATTTTAAATTTGCTTTTTTAGTCAGATTTATTGTGCATAGGAAAATGTAGTGAATACATTTGCAGCATCCTAATTTTTCAGCAGAATGGATGCAGAACGTGAAGTGAGGGTACAGGTGCACTTCCTAGTGCGGGAGAAGTTATTCCATTCAGCACAGTCTGCTGCAGCTGAAGGCCTCCGTCGATTCCCACGTAATGTAATTCTTCGTCTGGCAGCAGGAGCATGCCTTATACGTGAAGGTCAGACAGCAGAAGCAGTCCGTGAGCTAGAAGCTCTGTGTGAAGACGCAGGTGTAGGTCAAACTTTGGGACCCCTCATAACACTGGCTGCAGCACATGAGGCCTGTGCTGTACCCGACCATGAAGCCCTGGCTTCTGTCAAAGAACGCATTTCTGAGGAGCGACCAAGGACCTCTGAGCCTGGTCTATATCAGGTATTTATATTGTTACCAATCAGACATAAATTTGGATTGAAAACATGTATGTTCATTATTTTTGGATGACTTTTGCTGTTCTCATCTGTGAAACAATTTTTCAATTACTGTTATTATTGTTCGGTAAAGGAGAACTGGAATGATAATGTAACTGGCAACTTTTGTAAATAGCATCAAGGTAAGGAAGTATTTCTATGTTTTCAATCCCATATATCATATCATTATGGATGTAGGTGCATTTTGACATCTTTATCCATATCAAAACTGATAGGTTTAAGCGATATCTTTTTTGTAACAAAGTTTCTGTGCATTTGTTTTAGTAAAATTCTCTTCATCAGATAATATCAATCATACCATAATTTTGTGTTATTGACTCTGTATTTCTTCTCAAAACCCAATTTTTTTCCATCCATTTTTCACAACTCCCTGAAAGCATCACTCATAGAAGCTATAAACATTGACTATCATTGTTAAAGACATGTTCAGTTATTATTGAGTGTGAATGACACTGCCTATGTCATAATTTGTTTGTCTGTTCACTTAATTATAATTAAATTCTTACCTTACCTTTTGTGTTATTTGCTGATTTTTTTTTTTATTTTTTTTGCTATTTTTGTACATTACTACATATATATTATTAAAGAAACTAAGCCCAATTCAATCTGAAATTTTTGCAGGCAGTATTTGGGCAAGTACTTCTTGGGCAGTATGATGCAGCACGTGATCTTAGTAAGAAGTTGGTTCAGATGCCCTCTGTAACAGCCGATTCTCTCGCAATTTGTGGCTGGGCAGAGTTGCTTGCTGAAAATGGTGATAAGGAGGCTGCATTAAAACTTTTTGATAAAGTAAGTATTAACACTTTTTTGGCCTTTAATTCAGTTGCAATGCAGCTTATGTATCAGTGGCAATTTCTCTACACATCTACCTTCCCATTTCATGATTTTATTTTAAATAATCATAAATTACACCAATGCAATTTCACCACCCTTCTACTTTTGTCCTTTACAAATTTCAATTTTAAACTTTTTCACTAAATTGTTCATTAGTTCTTTTGGTAATTGTTTTAAAAACCATCAATATATAATTATCTGTGTCATTTCATTGTTACATGTTTCCTGATTTTAACTATAATAATAATAATCATCATTAGACATTTTCACTTTTGCGGATCATCCCTGCACTTCTCCTTCCAGGCTTTTTGGTCCCTCCACAAGTTTTCCTCCACCATTTTTCTCCAGTTAATTCCCTTCGCTCTACATCCTTGTTTACCAGATCCATCCATCTTGTTCATGTTATTCTGACAGGTCTCCTTCTCTTCCCATTGTTTAAGAGTGGCAACTTCGGCATTCTCCCTTCCTCCATCCTCATGACTTGCCCCAACCACTGAGTCTCTTCTTTGTTAATGTCTCTTCCAATGTTTCAATTTTTAATTATTCCATGATGTTTTCTTATTTTATTCTTTCTTGTGACATTCTCTATTCCTCTCAGAAACCCCGTCTCTGCCACCTGTAGTCTGCTAATATCTTTCTTTGTCCAAGTACAGGTTTCAGAGCCACAGGTCAGTATTTGCTGGTAACATACATTATGAAGCAAGATTTTGGCTTCCCTCCCTATGTCCCCCCCCCCTCCAGATTATATCTTTGATGCGGTAATAACTTTTCTACTCCTCCTCATTCTCTGTCTTATTTCCTACTACATCTTTCTGTTGGTAATTACTTTACTTGCCAAGTAAACAAACAACTCTATCCCTTCCAGTTTGTTGCCATCGAGTAACACACTCTTTGATGGGCCAGTGTTTCTTTCTATCTTCATTACAGTATTTTAGCTTTTTCAATGCTCATTTGCAAGCTATGTTTCCCCATTTTCCTATTTCTCTTTCCAGATTCGGTTCTGTATCCTACCATATCATTGTATCATCAGCATATGCTAGATTTCTGTGTTCCCAAACTTCTGTGATGACTTCATCCAACCACACTGAACAAAAAGGTGACTGTACCATCAGCATATGCTGGGTTTCTGTGTCCCCAAACTTCTGTGATGACTTCATCCAGCCACACTGAACAAAGAGGTGACTTCCTTGCCTAACTCCCCTTTCTGACTGAAACAAACCTCCACATACAATTCTCAAACGTCTCATAAATGTTCCTTATTAGTTTCACGATTCCTTCATCTAATCATCTTTCTTATCATAGTTCCCTTGTTTTATCAATGAAAGCTATTATTGTGTTGTCATATTTCCACCTTTTCTCTATGATTGGTCTGAGTATAAAAATGCATCTACCATTGATCATTATTGCTGAAATCCTAAATCTTTCTGTTTATCTGTTGCCTCTACTCTTCATTTCATTTTGCAAAGGATAATTTTTTCACATATTAGTGTAGTGGCTCAGCAGTGTAATAACCCTATAGTTCTCACATTTTAATTTACTCCCTTTTATATGAATCAACGCTATGACTCTCTTCCCACAGTTCTCTGGTATTTTCCTTTTTTCCCCAACTGTTCCCATTTGGTATTACTTTCATTATTATTTTTAAGTCGAGCATGCTAAAGTGTTCCATTTTCATTTCCGTCTTCTTTGGTAGTTTCTTCCATCCTTCCCTGGTTTCCTTCCATTCCTTAAAACAGGTCTTTGAAGTACTCTTTCCATGTTCTCAATACTTCTTTCTCTTTCCCCTGCTCCTCACTCAATGTGTCCAGTACTTTGGTCAGCATATCTCTAGGTCTTGTTTCATTTCTTACCATGCCATAAAATGTTTTAATTATCTTATCTTAGGTAAATTTGTGTTCTTTTCATGTCTATTAAATCCTGCATTTGTGTTTGTAGTACATTAGTCAAATCATTGTATGATCTACAGTAAGCATAATTTTACCAGTCAACAAAATTTTAATGGTTCATCTCTAGATATTCTTCATAATTTAACAGTTTTTAAAGGAAAAATAGTGATCTCTTTCATATTTAAAAATTATTCCCATCAAATATTTTTATTCATGTAAGAGATGAGATATATGGCATACATTATCTACCAAATAGACCCATTTACACAAACTTTTTTTTGACTGTGTTGGAGCGAATGTAATCCTTGCTGGTCACAGACACTCTATGTGCACTCCAAATGTGCATATCTGGCACACAGACCTAACAGTGCCTAGTGTTTACATATGCATTGTCAGTTTGATGTGTCAATACTTATTTGTTTTTTGTTCAAAGTTCTTAATGATTTCATCAAGTTTAAGACTGTATTAACATATACAGTAATACCCCGCTTTACGTGAGGGATACGTTCCGCAAAAAATCGCGTTAACTGAAATTCGCGTATATCGGGGTTTACGATTAAACAGTCAAAAGTTAAAGCAAAAAAATACAAATCATTTGAATCAATCACTTTAATTCTAAGAACACTTTATGCAGTATTACATGTTTTTTTTAAGGAAAAATATGTAAATTGTCTTTTGGGTAGCGTTTCTTTTACGTTCTTGTAAAATACGTTCATAACACCCAACGCTGTTTTTAATTGTTTGAAACACGATCAAAACATGGTCATCATCACTATCTATGCTCTGCAATATGTTCCAGTAAAGCCCGGTCTCATGAACATTGAAGATAAGACAAGCAGGAATTTTTTCTCCTGCTATGAAATCTTGAAACTTGTCTGAAAACTTAGTTGCAGCTTGAGTGTCTGCGCTGGCAGCCTCACCTGTTATCTGGATATTGTGAAGATTGAAATGGTGCTTGAACCGATGAAACCAGCCTCTGCTGGCAGCAAAAGTCGGAGTGGAACTCCCTTCACCTTCTTCTGTCTTTAACATCTCATACAAAGATTTTGCTTTTGTGCATATGAGATCTTGGCTCAGTGGTTTGTTCTTCTTATTTAAATCTTCGATCCAGACTGCTAGCAACTCTCCATTCTATCTAGGATAGAAGATCTCGAACGAGAAAGTTTTGTTGCACTTATAGGTGTTGAACTTACGCTGGAAAGTTTAGTTTTTTCCAGATTTTTAAAAATCGTTCTCACAGACAATTCTGACAGACCAAAATCTCTGTCAACAATTGTTGCTTTGCCTCCATTTCCCATTCTTCTTATCAACTTCATCTTCAATTACAAAGTTATACTTTTACACTCTTTTTTTCTTCATAGGTGGCATTTTTAACATAGCGTTAAATTATGTATCTCCACCAAACATTAAAACACAACTGCCAGCCGAGATAAACATATGGAACAAACGAAACAAACGATGGAATCACCATAGAACAAAGTCATAGGACAGGGAATCCCCAATTCTTCGATCAGAATTGTCGGAGAAAGCGGCAAAACAGTAACGCAAAACTGACGAGTCAGTATTGCGTTACTGTTTCTTAGGATGACATTGATGTAGGATTGTGCAAGATGATAGAATTTTTAAGCGGCAACCAAGAGTAATGATACAGTGTTTACATACATATTCTTAAGTAAGCAATTCGCGTAATAAGAGGCATTTTAACGCGAAATTTGAAATTCGCGCTAAAGCGAAACCGCGCATAACGGGCTGGGCCGTAGCTAGAGTTGAATTTAAGGTAGGGCAGCGATGGTTCCAGGTAGGGCGGAAGTTAAAATTTTACTTGATCTAATCTGGTGAATTGATTTTTGTCGTATTTGTGATTGTGAGTGAGTGAGGTATTACTTAATATTCGGGAGGGGTGATAGATAGATAAGAGAAAGAAAATCAATTATTCAATGTAATCGTAGGCTTCCGCGGCCAGTACTCAGTTGATTTTTGGCTGTCTGAATGACCCCGCGTCATGTTTCGTGTAGCCGATGTTTCGTCCATCCTTCTGTGGTTTTCTTCCAGGTCAGAACTGCGTATTCAATCATATATATATTTATTATCGTTTCATTCCTTCCTCTGGTGACGGAAGTCGGGGTAGCAGCACACAAATTGTGCTCTTCAGCATAAAGATATATATTTTACAATTGATGAAAACATAAATATAAATGTTACAGTGTCATATAACAATAGATTTTTTCAGTTTTTTACATAACCAGAATGCTGTTATTTTTAGTTTTTTTTACATTTCAAGCAGGTTTACAGATGATGGTTTTCAGAAAATCGGTTAAAGGGTAGGATATAAACTTGGATCGATTCTCTTGGTCGGGTATTGGTGGTGGTCGGTCTATGTGTTGGGTTAGGATAAGGATGTTAAGGAGGTGGAGTGTGGGTGGTACTTGCTTGTAGAAAATGGGGAGGTGATGGGTTCGGTGATTAGGTTTAGAGTTATAGGATTGTTGTTATGGAGACTATTTATTGCGTATTTTATGCGGAGGGATTCGAAGTGGATCAGGGTGTGGGGAAATTTTATTCAGGTGTAAAATAGGTGGGTGGGTGATGGTATTCGGATACGGTAGGTGGTTCGGAGTTCGCGTCGTTCTATAATTTAAGGTCTATTGTAGAAGCGGTCGAGAGCGGATAACCAAGAGAGGTGACCATAGGTGAGGATGGGGCGGAGGAAAGCTTTGTAGGTATTGATGATAATGTTGCTGTGGAGTCCCCAGGAGTAGTTTAAGAAGGTTGAGTCGGATATTTGCTTTGGAGGTGATTGTTTTAAGGTGGGGTGTCTAGGTTAGATGTTGGTCGAAGGTGATGCCTAGGTATTTAATAGTGGGTTATTGCTGGATCGGATGATTGTAGATGGTTATTTTGAAGTCGTCGAGATGGTATCTTCTGCTTGTCTTTCCGAAAATGATGGCTTGGATTTTGTTAGGATTTATGATTCACCTCCAGCGGTTGCACCATTGTACAAATTTGTCCAGTTCTGTCTGTATGGATTTTTGCGATTGTTGTAGTGATTTATACATGGCTAGGTAGGCGGTGTTATCGGCGTATTTGAGGATGTATGTAGGTAGTGCAAGTATAGGTATGTCAGAAATGTATAGGAGTGGCGAGAGTACATGTCCTGAGGGGGTACACCTGCGGTAGGGGAGAAGATGTGGGAGAAGAAGTTATTTATGGCTACAGACGAGGTACTGTGTGTGAGGAAGGAGGCTATTCTACGAATGTAGGTGATGGGTAAGGCGAAGTTGTGCATTTTAAAAATGATTCCGACGTGCCACACTCGGTCGAAAGCTTTATCCATGTCTCACAGGAAGAGAATTGCGGATCGGTGGGTGTTGATGTGGGTGGCCAGGAGGTATACTAGTTTGAGGAGTCGATCTTGGGTGGATAGTTTTGGGTGGAAGCCGCACTGGCCTGGGGATAGGAGTGAGTGTTAAGATATGTGTTGGCGGATTCTTTTTTATAGTATGGTTTAAAATATTTTGCTAAAGACGGAGGTGAAGCCGATTGGCTGGTATGAGTTGGGGTCTGATTTTGGCTTATTTTTGAGGATTTACATTTAGGAGGGTAGATGCCGAAGTATAGGGTATTTTTATGCAGGTGGGCTAGGAGTTGATGGAAGGAGCTGGGTGCTTCTTTGATGTGTCTGAATGTGATGGAGTCAGGACCAGGAGCTGTATTAGTAGTGATGGGGGTGTTAAGCCCAGTGCGACTGACTGTTTGGATGTAGTTGAAATCGGGTTTGAGCGGTAGTGATGAGGGGTCGGCACGCTGTTCGATTATGGTGGAGTCAGAGTAGTCAAATCGGGGGTCATTTGATGTGGTATGGATGGTTTGGAGTTGGTCTGCTAAGAGATTTGCTTTTTGGGTGTTATCGGGTACAGGAAGGTTATTGTGGAGGAGGGGATAGGTGGTGGTAGGTTTGAGACCAGTTATTCGTTGGAAGGTGGACCAGTATTGTGAGGAGTTCTGTATATACTTTTTATTTAGCTGGTTGCAGGTGTCCCTCCAAGTGCGTCGTTTGTTTGCGGTTATATAGTTACGGACTGTTCGTTGGAACTGACGGTGGTGGACGGATCGTGGGTACGTTGATAAGTGTGGAAGAGGCGACGTGAGAGATGAAGGAGTTGGAGTGTTCGTCTTGGTAGTGGTGGTTTGTGAGGGTGATAGGAATCAGAGGGATGTGAGCGTCAGTAGCGTCTATGATGGTGTGTTGAAGGTATTTGGTGGTTTGAAATACACTGTCAGTGTCGGTTTTATTTGGTTTGTTTGCGTCTATTTGGTCATCGATGAATTTTCTCCAGTTATTCAAGTTGGTATTGCGGTAGTCTGAATGTATCGGTGGGGTGTGGGATTGGGTGGGCGTAGGGTCTTAAGGGCATTGTATTGGATGGATAGCATGTTCGGGATGCAGTCGCTGCCAATGAGATCGAGAACACGATGGGTGGTGCCGGTTAGGATATTTGGGGAGGCTATAACTCAATCAAGGATTGTGTTTGATTCAGGGCACGTGGATGATGGGATGTTAATGATGTCACCTCTCATGGTTGCTAGGGTTTGATGGAGTTCTTGTTTGGTGCGACTATGGATATCAATGTCTGCCATGATGATACAGATCGTTTCATTTATGACGCGTCCGCGCGCACGGCAAAAATCGCCCGAGCCAGCGTGCCCTCGCTCGCCGGTAAGTCACACGGCGCGTCACCCGTGCTCAAGTACGCCTCATGCTTGCGTTGATTTCTTACCTTATAGCACGTGCTGGAAATGTTGGCCATCGGCTTCAATACACGCTTGACATCTTCTAGGGATGTTTTGGCTAACTCTCTGCAATGTTTGTGAAGAAGTATTATTAATTTTAGCCCTTATCGAACAACTGCTGTGCACGAATTAAAACAAGCAGATTGCACTGCATGAATGAGGTTTGCAAACTGGTTTATGCAAAATGTGCACGATAGCAAGCTGGATCCGCAACTGATGATGAGGCGTATTTTTCTTTAAGTGACCGCGTAAATAGTCAAAACAGTGTGTACAGGATTACAGAAAATCCACATCTTATCCACGAACAGCCGTGACACAATTTTAAAGTTGGAGTTTGGTGTGAAATTAGTGCGAGGCGAATTATTGGCCCAGTGTTTTTTACTGAAACAATTACATCTTTTCGCTATATGGACAATATTTGAAATACCTTTTTTGAACAGCTGACAGAAGATGAAAGAAATTACTGTCATTTGCAACAATTCAGCGCAATTCCCTATATAGCCGAAAATTATATGCGTCTTTTAAAGCGTGTTTACAATGAGAATCAAATTATCAGTCGTGAATTGTGGCCTCCACGTTCTCCATACATGACACCTAGTGATTTCTTTTTGTGGGGTCACCTAAAAGAGCGTGTTAATGATTCAAATCCCCGTACGGAAGAGGAACTTAGGGAAAACATTAGAACTAAAATTAATAATATTTCTTCACAAATACTGCAGACAGTTAGTCAAAACATCCTTATTGAAGCCGATGGCCAACATTTCCAGCACGTGCTATAAAGTAAGAAACCAGCGCAAGCATGAGGAGTTCTTGAGGACGGGCGACGCGCCGTGTGATTGACTGGCAAGCGAGGGGGTGCTGGTCCGGGTGATTTTTGCCATGCGCGCGGACGCGTCATAAATGAAACGCCCTGTATATGAGTTGTAGTGATTATCTATGTAGGATATGAAATTGATTGGGAATGGAACGCCGGGTTGGATGTATATGGTGAGGAGGGTGACGGTGAGGGATTTTAGGAATGCTGTGACGATGACATTTTCAGATGAATGATTAAGGGGTGGGTATAATTGGGTGGTGATATGATTTTTATAGCTACTTGTGAATGGTTGTCGGATCTAGTGAGTTGATAAGGGGACATACGAATTTGATGATGTGGTTGGAGGAAGATTTCGTTTAACTTGAGGCATTGGGTATCATAGATGGTGAGGGTATGTAGGAGAAGGTTATTGTTGGTAGGAGTTGTTAAATAAAATATAATGAAAAAGAGGCATATTTGGGTTTTTCGGTGTGGGGTTGTAGGGCTTATATGAGGGTTTCTAGCACGAGGAATTGGAAGTGGACGTAGTTGTGGGAATAGGTGGCATTTTTGTGAATTTCAAAAACTGCTCGGGCTGCAACAGATATTTGTGCGAGTCTGTGATCTCGCAAGAAAGGGTTTAGATATTTCAAAGTAATGATAATGAATCATAGGATATCTTCTATGGTTTGTGGGCGGCGTATGGAGTCGGTGGGTGGTATGGGAGGGTCAATGGTACAGTGAGTTTAGTTTTGATGGGGGTTGGTTTGAATTTGCATTTTGTGGAGTAGGTAACACTGCATGTGTTGCAGGTTGATGTTTTCTACAGGTTAGGTCAGGTTTTTAGGAAGTGATTCTTTTTGTAGCGGCGACAAATAGAAGGGTTTTTACAGTTCTGCGTGAGGTGGGCGTTGTATTGTAAGCAGCGAGCACATCTATTAGGTTGGGGACAGGGAGTTTTTGAAGGTTCCACTCTGTGTTTTTAGTGGAGGATTGCGGGCCCATTGCGTGGTGTATTGTTGATGGATCTTATGTTAGGACTCTGCTAATGTAAGTAGGCCCAAAGTTATATCTAATTCTGAGGTACATGTAGGTCTTCGTTTGAGTTTAGTTCTGTGATTACTTCTTCTTCGGTGATAGATGGATCTACCGCGCGGATGACGGTTGTGAGTGTTGGAGTTTCTTGGGTGGGGTTGGTTGTTTAGGGAGGGGGGGGTTAAGGTAGCATTGTCACGAAAGGAAGTTAGGCCAGTTTTGTTTTTAATTAGCTTAAATAGGTCTGTATTGTTGCTTTTGATAATGATTCCGTTTTTTGTGGGAATGAGCTGTTGGATTGATATGCTTGGTATCTGGCGCTTTAAGAATTTGGTTAAGGTTTTACTATTGGTGTATTCAGGGAACATTCCTTCCAGTATGTATACGTGAATTGTCTGAGTAGTAGGAGGTGATGGTGTGGTTTCTAGGACTTAACATGTGGTAATTGTAGTTTTTGTTGAGGAGGCTTGTGCAGATGGCGAGGTGCCGCATTTTGACTGGTCATAAGGTTTGGCATTGTTCCTGTCTGTTTGCAGGTAGCTAGTATCCCGTAAGGGTTTTTACACTATCTGTGGAATATGAGGGTGTATGCCTTCAGATGTCATGGGGCTGATGATTGATGACGTGGTAGGAGTCATGGTAGTTGCAATTGTAGTTGAAGATGTGTCTATGGTGGAAAGGTGGCTGCTGGGTGGAAGGATGGTAGGGTTTGTGCCAGAAATGTTTACGACGTTACCGTTACTGTTTTGTTGCTGAGTGTAGCCCCTAGGATGTTCATTTGTGAGCAGCGGCGAGATCAGGCATTGTTAGTCAGTTAGCAGGTGTAGACGGGTGGCAGGTTGGGCAGGGGCAGTCGGATGGCCGGCTTAGTCTGAAGCAAGCAGGGGAAAGCAGGCAGGCAGTCATAGTATGAAAGAAGGCAGGCAGGCATAGTATGAAAGAAGGCAGGCAGGCAGGCGTAGTCCAATGGCAGGCAGGGCAGGTGTAGTCCCAGAGAGAGCAGGCAGGCAGGCGTAGTCCCAGAGAGAGCAGGCAGGCAGGCGTAGTCCCAGAGCTGGCAGACAGTCGTAGTCTGTAGGCAGGCAGATAGGCTAGTCCGACGGCAGGCGTAGTCCGAAAGTAGGCAGGCAGGCATGCAGGCATAGTCCAAAGGCAGGTAGGTGAGCTCCAGAAGCTGATAGTCGAAGTCCAGGGGCAATCAGGTGATATCCAAATATTAGCAGGTGAAGTACCAAAGAAATAAACCAAGAAGCGAAGTCCATTAGTAAGCGTAATCCGGTAGGCGGTGACAACTTGAAGAAAGCGAAGGAATCCAGGTTGAGCTGCTCTACGTGTTCCTCCTCTTCAGTCAGTGTGTAGTGTTGTTATATAGTCGAGGCCCGTGACCCGTCTAGAGTGTTCAGGCTACCCACCAATCAGAATATGCGAACCGTCATGGGTTTCGTTGGCATGGTGGGAGGTGACACGTGACCTGCTCTTTCCGCACTAGCGAGAGCCAGGCGTAAGGTAATTTAAGCCCGTTGTCTTCGTTTATGTTTTTTTGGGCGTTTGGAAATTTCCAACGCCTCCCTGATCCTCCTTGGCCACCATTTAACTTCGCGCTCTATAAGGATGGTGTTTTCGAAGTTTATGGCATGATTAATTTCGGCTGCATGCCATGCAATGGGGATTTATCGATGTTGTTGGATCTATAATTGCGGATGTGCTCACGCAGCCTGTCCCCTTCTTAGTATCTCAGCAATTATGTCCAACGTTTCAAAATAATCAAATTTAAATGGCTGAGCATCCTGGTCTTCTGTATTTTGTCGGAAGGGCCATCATCAAGTAATGATCCACCCGATTTGATTTTCCTCTTGAGCCTCTTTTGGATCTGGGTTCTATTTTAAGAATTGTGACTTGTCATAGAATTAGCTCCTTCCAAAATTTGATATATTTCATCTGATCTTAGTCAGTTTTTTTCAATTTTGGACTCACTTTATGATTGTTATGGCGTCTTTCAATCCTGCGCTTTGATCTCGTAAAGCTGCGCCTGCAGGCTGAAGCATGAATAAGATTTTTTTTCCCCACAACCATGGCCATTCGGAATTCCAAGTTGAGTATGCCAACACTCTTAGCGATATAATCACCATTAAATCTGTCTTTTTTAATTTCATCTTATGTCGTCAAAATTGATGAATAATTATTGTTTACAACTTTTGTAACCGCCAAGTGTCCCGATCAAGGCTGTTCGAGGAGCCAGCCAATCCTTTTTCCACCATATGAGCAAGCTGTTTTGCCATGGTGAAAGAATTCCTGTAACATGATGCATTGATAAAAAAAAAAAAATAACGAATGAAAGTCTTTTCCGAGATTGTCCTGATGTCTATAAAATGCAAGAGAATGTAGCAGTGGACGTGAGGAATTTTTTGGCCAAATTTATTTTCTGTTGTGGTTGCAACTCCTGAAACTTTCCCAAACATTACACTTGCGCCATCATAGCATACCAGAGAGGTCAAAGTTATTTTCTGTAAGCGTATTTAACATTAATTCTGTGAAAGTGGCTGCATCAAGGTTTTCAATAGTCGAAACTGCCAGCAACGGTTCATTGACGAAGCTATCCATAATGTAACTTATTGCTATTGCAATATATTCTCGGTTATTTTTATCTCTCGTCCCATCTTCCATTAGAGTAAACCAGTTCACTTCAGATTCCTCAATATCTTTAACAATGGAACTTCGCGCTGCTTGAACCATTGCTTGAATTATTTGATTTTGAATTTCGGGTGAACGATATGTTGTAGTTAGCTTTATATGACTGATAGCCCCCCTTCAAATTCGAATGTTTCATGCATGTGTATTCAAAAAAATGATGAAATAATACTTGTTCTTTTCTTCCTCCAAAATATAATTTCCACTCAAAGCCAATTCATTAACAACTATAAATTCTATTACTTCAATAATAGACTTGATATAAGACCTTTTTTTTAAAAAAAATGCGTTTCGACGTATTAACGTTTCATCTCTGCTAGTTGTAGATATTATATGAATTTGTCCTGCCACATCGCCATGGCTTGTGTACGAGATATCGATTTTTAATCAGTAACATTTTACCAGTTTCTGAATCCTGTGGATGTGTATAAAGTCTGTTTGTTTCTATGAGGTAATAATTGCTGGCAAGAGTAGCAAAAAGCAGCACCCTTTTCGAATGAATCCTGCAACCACTACAAAGGTCCTGTTATTTTCTTTTAGATGTATATCTAAATTAACTTGCTTTATCGGTTCTCCGATTTGTGCAATATCAGAAGGAATACTACAGCTAACATTACCAACATGTTTCACCAAACCTGTTTCCATAGGACTAGGAGCGGTAATTGTATTTTGTGCTTCCAACTGTTTTGAGGAATGAGGTCCTTCTTGGTAAATTTCTTCTTCAACTCTTCGTTTTTTGCTAAAGAAAGCCCGTATACCCTCCGCAAAATCAATTTTTCTTCAGTTCACAGCAATAAATATAAAATTGTCACTAACTGCCTGAAACATTGTACCTACAGTACACTAACGAACATCATAGACAATATATACTTCAAATGGCATCTGTGAGCATAATAAAGAATTGGTATATATGATAGTGACGAACTGTAGTTAATTCGGAATTATTTAAATGTCACTATGTTAGCAGTAAATTAATTTTTTCCAATCATTTCATACTATGAACAAACAGTTTAGGTAAATAGCGTATTAGCTTAGTTGACGGTATCTTTTAAGGTAGGGCATTGGAATTTTAAGGTAGGGCATTGCCCCACAATGCCCCCCCTTAGCTACGGCCCTGATAACGGGGTCGCGTAAAGCGGGGTATTACTGTACTAGTATTCTAGTTTAAAAAAATTGCATTCACAACAGTGAGTTTTTGTAAAACCCTACATAAATCACCCAAGTTTGTGGAAATTTAAATCAGATAGCTAAAAGAATTGAAACTTAAAATGTTGGCTACTTTGGTTTTAGCTAGACCTCATTGTTTATTTCTAAGTTTTTTTATGGTAACTTAAATAAAACACTTTTATACTGTAGAGAAAGTGTTATTTAGCACACTGAAAACAATGACAACTCACAGCCATAAATTAATTGAATGTTGAGTCACTGCAAGGTTGGACAATGTCGGCAAGCATAACCTCACTTCCATGAGGCCTATTTCTGATTTTTCAAAATTACTTCATTGATGTTATTCATAAGGTGCTATTAGATGAGATCAAGCTAATACCAAAGTATCAAATACTGTTTATATGAAAAGTTAGTAGAATTATTTGCAAATGCTTTTGCAAATGCAAAAAATGATTTTGTCACTAAAATAATTCATAATTGATATATATATATATATATATATATATTAGGACTTCTTCTACAGAATAACAGACATATCAGCCTATTTTGTGTTGTTTTGATCTTTTAACATTTACCAAAGATCAGAAAGAACAAAAAAAATTCTAACCAATATTTTATCAGATGTAGAACAATATATTTGAGTAGGTATTACAGAGTCTGAAGTTTTGAAGGCAGTGTGCTGTCTAATAAGGGAAGCAGTGTAAATGGCAGTAGATTCCATGTAAAATTCTACATACAAATGGTATATCTTGTTGAAAATTTCAGATCTTGCAGCAGCAGATATCTGCAGATATGCTCTGCCTTGTGAATGTACAAATTTTTGATATGTGTGGAAGTACTGACTATTAAATATATTCAAATGTTAAAGTATCAATTCACAAATAATTTTTAAAATCATTTGGGTCATTTTCATGAAGCTTACTAAAAATGGGCATATGCCAATATTGATCAACGAGTTTGACACCCTATTTTTACATTTTTTGTTTATGATTCACTCTGGACTATAAGAAGTGGAGAGTACTTGCAACCAGCATTTGGGAGACTCTGGAGCTGGATAATGAAGATGATAATGAGTTCTTTTTGCACCGAAAAAAATATATAAAGCAGTTATTGCTCTGTCCCTGACATGTTAATCACACTTATTAATACAATTACTTCTCACAAATTAACAAAGATGTGAAAACTGGAAGATACCAACTTGGATCATCAAAGAAACTTTCAATTTCTGGTGGAAACTCTGCCAAAACTCTTGAAAATTTTATTTACATAGACACTCCAACCTGAAGTCCTGCCGCGCACCACTGGAGTGTTGACCATTTATCGTCATAGGCCCCAGGATCGTATGCTCCAACCTCACTACTCCAGCTCAACAGTCTGGACCATCATTTCAAACTGATGGTTTGGGGTGTATGTGTAAATGGGCCTAATGAATCATGTTTCATGTGATAGGTCTGGAAATGTTCACTTCTTTTCCCTTGCCATATATCTCATCTCTTCAATTAATAATGTTTTTTACTCAAATACTGTAAGGTGTGTTCATTATTTTGTGTTTGTTTTGGCCCTCCTGCCTTCATATGTAATGAGTTATTTTCCCTATCTTTTCCTGTGTTTGTCATCTAACAGCAGTTATATTATTGCTGTTATTGAATAATTTAATACTTAATATTTTGAAACCAAATTATGTCTGTCTCAAAATCACATATGTACTGTGGTGAGACAGTATTAAAACCATGTATGTATTTGTGTTAAGCGGATGAATTGGAACGAACCAATTGTCGAGAGTTAGATGCGAGGTGCGAGTCTGATTGTTAAGGTGAGTCTGCCGCCGATCGTCTGTGAGATTAGTCATGAGTGGCTGCGCCCCAGTAATAGTTTGGAGCAGATGGAACTTTATAAAAATGCCACTTGCAAGCAGTTAAAAAAATAGTGCTACGTAAAGATTAGTACATTTGTAGGAGTTGAAACAAGGTGTACGAACCAAGTGATGATAGTGTAGTTCCGAACTTGTAACCAGGAGAAGATGTGCCACATAGCCTTTATACACAATTGAGCTAAAGAAGTATAATCACTGGTGGTGGTGGTCTTTTATGTGTGTATTTGGATAATAAATCGGAAGAATATTCATATGGCGACATTATGACTCAATAATATAAGAACCTGCAATCAAGTAATAACCAGTACCCCAGCAATAATTTTGCCAATGTAAACAATGGTTACCAAATAGAAAAAAATAAACCCAAGGGGGGGTTGTGGTGAGACAGTATTAAAACCATGTATGTGTTTGTGTTAAACAGATTAATCGGAGCGAACCAATTGTCGAAAGTAAGATGCCAGGTGCGAGTCTGATTGTTGAGGTCAGTGTGCCGCTGACCGCCTGTGAGATTGGTCGTGAGTGGCTGCGCGCCTGGTAATTGTTTGGCCACATGCCCGGCACTATTGTGTGGAACAGATGCAACTTTATAAAAAAGACACTTGCAAGCAGATAAAAAATAGTGCTTCGTAAAGAATAGTACATTTGTAGGAGTTGAAACACGGTGTATGAACCAGCCATGTAACGATAATGTTGGCTAGTGGTGGGGAAATTTTTAGGGTACTGGTTATTACTTGATTGCAGGTTCTTATACTATTGAGTCATAAAGTCGCCATATGAATATTCTTCTGATTTATCATCCAAATACACACATACAAGACCACCACCACCAATGATTATACTTCTTTAACTTGATCGTGTATAAAGGCTATGAGGCACTTCTTCTCTTGTTTGCAAGTTCGGAACTACACTATCATCACTTGGTTCGTACACCTTTTTTCAACTCCTACAAATGTACTAATTTTTACGAAGCACTATTTTTTTATCTGCTTGCAAGTGGCATTTTTATAAAGTTCCATCTGCTCCAAATTATTACCGGGGGCGCAGCCTCTCATGACCAATCTCACAGACGGTCAGCGGCAGACTCACCTCAACAATCAGACTCGCACCTCGCATCTTATTCTGCCGCTGACTGTCTGGGAAATTGGTCGTGAGTGTCTACGCGCCCGGTAATAGTTTGGTCACGTGCCCGGCACTATTGCATGGAGCAGATGCAACTTTATAAAAATGACACTTGCAAGCAGATAAAAAAATAGTGCTTCGTAAAGATTAGTACATTTGTAGGAGTTGAAACAAGGTGTATGAACCAGCCATGTAACAAATATTCTTCCGATTTATCATCCAAATACACACATACAAGACCACCACCACCAATGATTATACTTCTTTAACTCGATCGTGTATAAAGGCTGTGAGGCACTTCTTCTCTTGTTTGCACTACACTATCATCACTTGGTTCTTACACCTTGTTTCAACTCCTACAAATGTACTAATCTTTATGAAGCACTATTTTTTGATCTGCTTGCAAGTGGCGTTTTTATAAAGTTGCATCTGCTCCACACAATAGTGCCGGGCGCATGGCCAAACTATTGCCGGGCGCGCAGCCACTCATCACCAATCTCACAGACGGTGGCAGGGTCACCTCAACAATCAGACTTGCACCTCACGTCTTACTCTGCCGCTGACTGTCTGGGAGATTGGTCATGAGTGGCTGCACCCCCGTTAATAATTTGGAGCAGATGGAACTTTCTAAAAACGCCACTTGCAAGCAGATAAAAAAATAGTGCTTCGTAAAGATTAGTACATTTGTAGTAGTTGAAACAAGTTGTATGAACCAAGTGATGATAGTGTAGTTCCGAACTTGTAACCAGGAGAAGAAGTGCCACATAGCCTTTATACACGATCGAACTAAAGAAGTATAATCATTGGTGGTGGTGGTCTTTTATGTGTGTATTTGGATAATAAATTTGAAGAATATTCACATGACGACTTTATGACTCAATAATATAAGAACCTGCAATCAAGTAATAACCAGTACCCCAAGAATTTCCCTGCGCAGCCAACATTATCATTACAGTACTATTTAATTTACTGCATTTTTGGTAAGATGGTAAACACAAGAGTATTGCAACTATGCTACAGTGATCTTATGATTCAATATGTTTCCAAAGAGTTCAACAATTTGAGCAGTAGCAGTGGCCATTTCTTTCTTGAAAATGAGCAGGCATGTTAATCCATCGAGTGGAATAAGTGAGTTTGCTTGTTGGTCAGACAGATGTTATTATTAATTATTTCTTTACTTGCATTCTGTAAACATTTATCTGCAAATTTAAATGTGTATCCATATTGACTTATATTTTTACAAAATGCATTAAGGAAGAATTGTTTAGAAGGGAGTTGCTTACAAGGAAACTCAGTTAATTGAAAGTCATTACAAACTGATGTAGACCTACTAATCAAAGTGTTCAAGTCATTATTTAGTCATCACATTAATTATACACAGTAACACCGAAAATGATGAGGACGAACTTGAAGAACAATAAATAAAGCCACATACTGCACAAGGCTTTTGTGACAGGACAGTAAAAGAACCATCGTACCCAAATGAGGACAATTGAGAGAGCTAGGGGGGAGGAACAATTGGTAGATCCTCCACTACAGTTAATTTTTCCTATATTTACTTTAAAGTATATTTTTCCTTGTTTACAGGCATTGGATGCTGAAGATGGCCGTCACACAGATGCAGTACTAGGCAAAGCACAACTGTTGAGTGTGCGCAGGGAACATGATGCTGCAGCAGCTCTCCTTGACCGCTTGGTAGTACGTGGCAGCTTGGCTGCACTGGTTGAGCGGGCACGTTGCCACTTGGCACTCTACGACTGGGAGCGCTTTCTAGAAACAGCTAGCCGTGCCCTGTCTGCAGATGCCAGCTGTCCACAGGCTCTTCAGTTCAAAGTATGTTTGCAGTTTCTCTTCTTTTATGTTTGCCTAGAGACCCATTGTTAATAATGTATGCAGTTCATCATATAGTAAGTAATTGATGTTTCTTTGCCATATTTTTTTTTCTTTTTTGTATACTTTTTTTTTATTATTACCTTTATATTGAATTTTTCCGTAATACATTTCTTAACAAATCAGACTGACCATCATGTATCATTTTTTACCTAAACTTTGGAAGCAACTCACACCATATGTTATACACGTATTTAATAACTAGCTGTTATCTGCAAATTCATTCACTAGAACTATTAATGTACAGATCACTCTCTTAAAACTGTGATTTGCAAAAACTCTGACTCTCCAAGCTTTGCCAGAACCACAGATCAATGTATAAAAGAACAATAAGTTCACTACAGTTTAGAGGTTTAATTTAATTTAATTGCAATGGAGCACAGGCTCCGGTGGCAATTTTCAGGTTTTACAGTTGGAATAGAAAGTAAAAAAGTAGCTAAAAGAAAACACACATCATTAATTTTCTGTTGGGATCAAAAATATGAAGATTTTCTGCCTAACAATCCAAGCAGAAGCACTGGTTAGATTTTCTTTTTTAGTAGAAAGTGCTAAAAAGAAATAGACTTTTCTAATAACAGCTTTTACCTATGCCTTCTCTGCATGGCCTAACACTTTTTTAGTATTAGAATGATTTCAGCAATGATGCATTAGAATTTCAAAATTCCCTGAGCATCAATTCAGACTTAAGTTGAATTAGATGGTTGTATATAAAATGCTGGTAAATTTTATGGCTGTGAAAAGTAACTCTTAACCTTAACCAGGCAATAAATGATGTCAAATTAGTACTATGGAATAATGATATTTGCACATAATTTTCTTAGTGATGAAATGTAGCAGAAATGATACCAATACTAGTGGATTAAATATAAAAATAGGATCGGATGCAATAGGAGAATTAAGAGAATTCTGTTACTTGGGAAGTAAAATTACAACCGATGCCCGAAGCAGGAATGATGTTAAAAGCAGAATAGCGCTAGCAAACAGAGCCTTCATGAAAACGAGACACCTTTTAGTTTCAAATATTGATCTAGGAATTAGAAAGAACTTTTTAAAACTCTTTGTGTGGAGCACAGCACTTTATGGTAGCGAAACATGGACTTTAGGAATACCGGAAAGAAAGAAAATTGAAGCATTTGAAATGTGGTGCTACAGAAGAATGCTGAAAATCAAGTGGACAAAGTAAGAAATGAAAGAGTTTTGGAAATGATGGGTGAGAAAAGAAGTTTGTGGAAGAAGCTTACAGAAAGAAGAGACAGGCTGGTAGGTCATATTTTGAGACATGCAGGATTGCTTAATTCGTTAGTGGAGGGAACAGTCGAAGGTAAGAACTGTAGAGGAAGACAGAGATTAGAATATATGAAGCAGATAATTGAGGACGTCAGCTGTAAGGGGTAAGTAGAAATGAAGAGGTTAGGATAGGAAGGGATGGAGGATTGCATCAAACCAGTCAAAAGACTGATGACAGCAAAAAAAAAAGAATGGAGAAAGGATATGCTGATGGTAAAGGTCAGTTGAAGATGCATAAAAATTCCAGGATTTGAACCAGTGACTTTTCAGTCCTCTGTTGAGCATTACTGTGATCACATATAACATTATTTTAAATTGTTGCAGTCACAGTATAGAATGGTTAATTAGTTGTTGTTTAGTTAATTTATGACAAGATTAATAATAACATGACCACAGTTGACTGACTAAATCCATTTTAAAATACAATATTTTCACTTCTTGAGTATATCTACCACAACTCCATTCTTGATCTTAATTACCAAATATGTTTTATATATATATATATATATATATATATATATATATATAAAATGAAGCAAAATATCAATTTCATTGGCATTTGTCATTTATTATGTGCATTTCCGGGGGAAAAAGGAAGCCCTCAAGGACCATTTCAATTTAAAGAATATTAAAGTGAGGATTTATGCAGTAACAAAACCATAGCACACATTTCACAGTATGAGGTTTGCTCAGCAGTCACATCAGCATACAGTGTACCACCTCATGCAGCAATGCGAACTTCTATTCTCACATGCAGACAATCGTACAGGTGTCAAATGGCATCTTGTGATAAGCTGTCCAAAGCATCTTTCATCTGTTGTTGCTAACTGGCAGTGGTTGAATCCAGCCATTTAGACTGTGATAGTTGCTGCTCCATCATGTCCCATACATTTTCAGTAAGAGTTATCTTGCTGGCCAGGCAGTTGTGCTACCACAAAGTGCAATGCAGCAACTGAAACACTACATTACCTTCTTGTCAAAGGAATGGTAGCAGAGTGGGATTAACAATGTGGCACATAAACACCGTAGGTGAAAAATCATAATCATCTAGGACAGCTTCCAGCCACTGGCCAGGTCTGCTGGGAACAAAAGCCTCGCCAGCATTTCCTGTCTAACCACCATCTCACTTCTTCCACTGTCACCCAATTTCCTCCACATTCCTCCAAACATTTCTTAACGCCTTTAATCCCTTGGTCTTCTGCTAGGTCTCTTCCCTTTCAGCTCCATGACCAACATCTTCTTTGGTAACTTCTCCTCTCCCATTCTCTTTACATGCCCATACCACTGTAACCTAGATTTTTCAATTCTCTGTTGTAGCAGTTCTTCCTCTATCATCTCCCTGATTCTCTCATTCCTTATTCTGTCTCTTCTTGTTACTCCTACTCTACTCCTCTGAAATTTCATACTCTCCCTTTGTCTCTCTCCTTCATCACCCACGTTTCTGACCGATACGTTGAAATTGGCACAAAGTATGATTTATAGATTGCGTCTTTGCTCTTTTGTGGGACATCCCTACTCCATACCAGACTTCTAATACTCTTAAAAAATTCACCTGCACATCATCCTCTTTCATTTATCTCCAAATATTTGAAACATTCCACTCTATTTAGCTGCTCCCCTCCAAGTGATATGCCTATGTCCGTCTTCTTCTTCTTTCTTGTTGTTATCACTGCTTCACTTTTTATCACAGAGGACTTCATGCCATAAGCTGCAGCTAACACATCCAGCTGATCCTGCATCTCTCTTTCATCCTCTCCTCAAGCTAAAAGGTTACCATTGCTTTTATTTTTCCTTCCCCAGTGCTCTTCACCACCTTCTTCAATATTTCATCCATAGCTATAATAAATAACAGGGGTTATAGGACACTTCCTTGTTTTAGTCCATTTTTCAAATGGAACCATCCAGTCTTATCCCTTCCCACTTTGACACAGCTCTTACTACCCTCATACATATCCTTCACTCTTTCTACTATCTCCATCTTTACTGACTTTTTTCTCAGTTCTTTGTTTTGGCTGAGGCTGTCATACGCCTTTTCAATGTCCAGGAAGGCCATCACTAGATCTTTTCCATACTCGTAGTGCCGCTCTTGTAGCTGTCTTATTGCAAATATAAGATCGATAGTTGACCTTCCTGGTCTAAATCCATATTGTTCTTCCCTTAACTGCCTTTCAACCGCTCTTCTTATTCGGATTTCCAAAACTTTCTCATATATCTTGGCCTAGTGGCACATCAGGGTAATACCACGGTAGTTCTGGCAGACAGTCCTGTCCCCTTTCTTAAATATGGATATTATTACCCCTTTCCTCCAGTCATCTTGAATTCTTCACATATTCCACACAGCCCACATCACCCTGTAGAGCCACTGTGTGCCCATTACTCCAGCAGCTTGTATCATCTCCACACTCACTTCATCCACTCCGGGCGCTTTACCTCCCTTCATTCTCTTTACAGTGTCTTCCAATTCCTCCCATGTAATATCTTCCTTTTACTCTTGATACTGATCCTGTTCTTCCTCTCTACCCTCATTTTCATCACTGGGTCCTGAAGCATTCAACAGATACTCAAAATACTCCCTCCAGACTTCAGATTTCCTTTATGCCATCCTTCCCCTCCACTAAGTTGCCATTCTTATCCTTTATACTACCTGCTTCCATTCTGCTCTTCCTCCTACTTTTTATCATGGCATACAACGCCTTCTTACTGCCCTTACTATCCCCTTTCAACATTTCCATCCATTTCCTCATTTCTGCCTGTATCACTGTTTTTGCTTCTTTCTTTATGCAGCTGTACACTCTTTTGCTTTCCTCTCTTCTCCTTTGGAACCATTCCGTGAAGGCTTTATTCTTCTGTAACACAGCATCCTTTGCCCTGTCATTCCACCATGGGGTTTCCTTTCCTCTTCTCCTGCCAGCTACCCTACCACATACTGCTTTGGCTGTTTTTACCAAGGTGGTTTTAAAATGTTCCCATTCCTCCTCTGTAGACAGCATCCCTAGGTATTTTCTGCACAAACTGCTCTTGGTACTCTCTCCTGCACTAGTCATCCTTCAGTTTCCACACTCTAATTCCTCTCTCCTGGTTCTCTGCTATTCTTGCTCCCTTTTTCTCTTTCAGACTGGCTATTAGAAGTCGATGGTCACTATCTAAGGCTTCTAATAGGATTACCTTTATATCCACAGTACTCTGTCTCATCTCTGCTTTGATTAGAAAGTAGTCAACAATCAACTTCCGAGACAAGTCTGTACTATACCATGTTAGCCTATGGCTTTCCCTCTTCCTGTACCAGGAATTACCCTCAATCAAACCATTGTGTTTGCAGAACTCCAACAGCTTTCTTCCTTCTGCATTTCAGCTGTCCCTTCCTTGTGTTCCAAGGACCTCTTCATATTTTTTCCTTGCAGTACCAACATGGGCATTGAGGTCTCCCATTATAATTTGGTTGCTCCTGCCAAGCTGCTGCTTCAGATCATCTTCAAAACTTTCCTTTTCCTGCTCAGTGCAGGCTACCTGAGGGGCATAAACTTGGATTAACTCCATGTACTTGTCCCTAACTTTATCATTTTGCCATTTATTCCTACTACTTCTTCCCTTAAACCTTCCTTTATCACAAGTGCCACTCCATTCCTTTTTCCCTCACTATTCTCAATCCAGTACAGCTTGTATCCCTTGCTTAATTCTTTCATGCCCTCCCATCTCCATCTTGTCTCTGCTAGTCCCAGTATATCCTGTTTCTGTCTTTCCATCAAATCTATGATTTGCTCAGTGTTTCCCGTCAATGTTTTTATGTTTAAAGTTCCATCTTGTTGTCCTTTTCATTGCCAGGTTGTCTACTTTGGTAACTTTTTCCTAGGCTTGTTCCTTTATATTTGAAAGCAATCAATTCTTACTCGTACTGCTGGCTAGGCCTAACACAGTTGAAGATTTTCTGTCAGGGTTTACTCCCTTAGCCTTTGAAGATCCCTCTTTGCCACAAGGCAGTGGTGTTTCATTCCAATTTACCCCCAAGAAGATGGGTGACCCCTTCCACCATTTTCACCACTCTGAAGGTCTCCTTCTCTGCTGAAAACTGCCGTTGAGAACTTCACCTGTATCCCCGGGCATGGGTTCCACACTATACCCTGTGGGACTTGCTCCTTGCGTGGACTTAGCCATCCTGTCACTCCTGCCAACTGGATCTAGGATGTCCCCCATGAAGCGTGGATGCGTCAGACAAGAATTACTCAAGTGGAGGTGAATGCGAGTTTTAATTGATGGATCCCCACATCATGAAGGCAAGGCCATGGGCCAGTGCACTCTGGATTATGAGACTCATCAGATCTATAGAGGACGTACTTTGCTGTTACTTGCATGCAGGTTTCTACTATTCTTATCACTGAAGACAACAGAGTGTCATTACATTGTCCCTTCCACTTGACCTGTGAAAGTGTGTGTGGCAGAATTGTGATGTTAGAGGTAGCCTGGTCAGGGCACTCATGATTGTAGTCCTATTGCAAGCAGATAGTTCTCTATGTTGTGCTGACTTTCCAGGTGAAACATATGCCCATATTGCATTGATGGTTGCTGTTGGTCGGTTTTCACTGTTTATACAACGTATTGATCTTGATATGTGTTTGAGAGTGTGGTGTATGAGAGTGAGAATGTTGCACAAACCATTGCTGACAGCAGTGACATGCTACCTATATAATACCTTAATCTACTCCTGACTATTATTATTGTTATTATTATTATTATCATTGCATTGATCATATTCAACAAAAAATGATACTAATTTGTAGACACTTTTCTCTTAAACTGCTTAGAATTCTGACTTCAAATGAAACTTAAATGTACCTTATTTATTTCTGTGACTACATGCTATGTATTATTCAGAACCTCATTAGTAATTTTTGTGTGAATCACGTTCAACAAAAAAGGAATACTAATTTGGGGACAATTTTAGCTTATATCCTCAGCTTTCTGAATTTCAATCAAAATAAAACATACCTTATTTTATCCCCTAAGGCCAGGAGTTGTATGCTATTCCAAACACAATCAAAATCTTACCATTATTTTTGCATGTCCGAACGACAGGCAGACTCGAATTTTACAAACAGTAGATTCCTTTACTGTAGGTCATTAACAGTGCAACAAACTAATCTTTTAAAAAAAAAGAAAAAAAAAAAAAAAAAAATCTTACATGTACGGACTGAGCATGGTGGGTGAGGAGACAATGCTCTGACCTCGCATTCGGGAGGATGTCGGTTTGAATCCCTGTGCAAGCATCCAGATTTGGGTTTTCCATGGTTTCCCCAAATCACTCCAGGTGAATACTGGGATACATCCTTCAAACGGCCATGGCTGAATTCCTTCCTGTTCCTTGTCTACAATCCTTTCCTGCCTCTAATGAACTCAACGTAGATGAGACATAAAGCCATAGGAAAAAAAACTAAATGTACAGAATTTCTACTTGTTGCCATCTTATTATGTTTATAAATGTTATATACTTATAACTTATTAAAGTCAGGAATTGACTACATGATCCACAATATCTAGTAATTATTTTATAAGTTGTGTGTTATTTATAACTCCATTTAACAATAATAAATGAAATAATTGTTCCATGCCAGCATTATAGGATTAACAGCTTTCATGTTATGACTAAACAGATCCTTAGGAGGATTACAAACTTTTTTTTGTCTAAATACATGCTGACTCTTCTTGATTGTGTTTCCTATTATACTCACATATCATATTACTTGTCAGTTATTAATTCCATGCAGACAACTGGATAGTGATTAAATAATTCTGTAGATAGATAGCAGACTGTCTGTCTGCATCATAGGAGCTGCAGCTTGCTTTAGCTAGACTTGAAAGTGATATCTTCTAGCCCTGAACAAAGACTATAAATCTGGACTGAGCCAAAAAATGTTCTTTGTAGTGTGCCTAATCAGTGCACGCAGTGCATGGCTGTTTATACCAGAGCATTATGGCAATTAACATTTTAAAATAAACTAATCACTACTATTATAAATCTAATAGCTGACTACGTCTGTCTCAGACATCACACCTACAGTCCCAAATCAATTTGGATGAAGTTTTCCACAGTATGAGAGCTTATGATCTAGCTTAAAATTTGTGGTATACCTTAATTCTATGTGACCAGTGAATTAAACAAGTAATGATAATTTGTTCTTAAAAAAAGCACAGTGCATCTCAAATGAATACTCTTTCATGAGATACCCAGCAAAGGTCACATTACAACACAGATAAATACTCCATCCTTTGGAATCTATTAATATTGTTTTTGACTAGTAAGTTTGGTTATTATTTATTCAGTTTTCCGAAATATAGTACATTAGAATGCATGGAAAATATTAATCAGACCATTACATCAAAGATTAACTTTTCAGTAAGCATGACAAAATTGTAGAATTTAATTTATGGTGAAGGTTATAAAGCTTCTGCATACTAGAAGAAAATCAAAAGGAAAATGCATTACTATGTACACAATGGTTCATGTAGGTGAAGCATAGTAAAAATGCTATTTACAAATAAAATGAATTTTAGTTAAATAATAAAAAAAAAATATTGATGTGAAGTAGAAATATCACTGTTTAGTTCTGAATTGCCAATGCATTTGGGCTCTCAGATAAGTTGAGCTAATCAGCCACTCACATTATAATGGGCCCATTAGCAAATAATTATTAGTAATGATTAATTACTGTCTCATACCAAAGTAAGCTAAAAAGTACAGTAACATTTATAGAAATAAATCAGAAAAATTCATTAAGGCAACATTGATATGAACAGATAGAGAAAGTAAACCCCTCATTTGTTAAAAAGGACAGCAAGTCACAAAGACAAAAAAATGCCTTTGCAGTATGAACACATTATTTCATATGAGAAATGTTCTGCTTTTTACCCTTAAGAGCCTTCTGCTTTCAATCTTTGACTCTAATGCAAAAATTGAACAGCCTCTATTTTTTATTAATAATCTTTATATATAAAGATGAATGTATGTTTGTTTGTTCTTCATACAAATCCACAGTTTTCATCTGATCTCGATGAAACTTTGCACGCTTATCCGTTGAAACAAGGAGAAAAAATACTGTCTACATTTGGTTGAAAAATTATCTGTATAAATAACACATGTTGTCTCATAACTTCAAAGTACGGCGATAGACAGACATGTTGGATACGGACGTCTCCATTCCGTGTTTCCATATAGTGGACTGGCAGCTCAGTGGTTAAGCGCTTGCTTACTAATGTCATGGTCTCCGGTTCAAATCTCCATGGAGGCTAAGATTTTAAAAAAATGTTTTTGATCGTAAGAGTCAGGCCTGGGCCGTAGGTTATTCGGATTGAATTTTAAATTGTAGACATCACTAAGTAGGGTGTGCAATCTGAGGCAATTCATAGGTAGTCTTGCAATACAGATGTACACTTTTTTTACGTTATATTGATCCATCAGGGGTGATTGGTAGTCAGTGTGTGTGTGATCTGCAGTAGGAATACTATAAATGCGGAAGTAAGTCTCTGTCTTATTTTATGTTTTGAGAATTAAATGGCTATATCGATATTGACGGAATTTGACGAGAAAATCTGTATGTAGGGCACTGGACTTTGTTTGTTCTTCATACAAATCTCGATTAAACTTTGAACACTTATCCTTTGAAACAAGGAGAAAAATACTGTCTACATTTGGTTGAAAAATTATCTGTATAAATAACACATGTTGTCTCATAACTTCGAAATACGGCGATAGACAGACACGTTGGATATGGACGTCTCCGTACCATGTTTCCCTATAGTGGACTGGCAGCTCAGTGGTTAAAGCACTTGCTTATGAACGTCGTGGTCTCCAGTTCAAATCTCCAGAGAGGCAAAGATTTTTAAAAATTGTTTTTGATCGTAAGAGTCACGCCTGGGCCGTCGGTTGTTCAGATTGAATGTTAAACTGCAGATATCACAAATTTAGGGGTGCAATGCGAGGCAAATCGTAGGTAGGTAGTCTTGCAATGCTGTAGGTGTAAATTATATTGATACCTCAGGGGTTGTTCGCAGTCAGTGTGTGTGTGCAGTAATAATCTATCTATCCATCTATATATATAAAGATGAATGTATGTATGTTTGTTTGTTTGTTCTTCATACAAATCCACAGTTTTCATCCGATCTCGATGAAACTTTGCACACTGAAACAAGGAGAAAAATACTGTCTACATTTGGTTGAAAAATTATCTGTATAAATAACACATGTTGTCTCATAATTTCGAAATACTATTGAACGGCGATAGACAGACGCGTTCGATATGGTCGTCTCTGGAGTTTTTTCCGTGTAGCGGTCAGACAGCTAAGTGGTTAAAGCGCTTGCTTACAAATGTTTGGGTCGTGGTCTCCGGTTCAAATCTCCGTGGAGGCTAAGATTTTTAAAAATTGTTTTTGATCGTAAGAGTCACGCCTGTGCCGTAGGTTATTCGGATTGAATGTTAAACTGTAGATAACACAAAGTTAGGGGTGCAATGCGAGGCAAATCGTAGGTAGTCTTGCAATGCTGTAGGTGGGCACTTTTTTACGTTATAGTGATCCGTCAGGTATTGTTCGCAGTCAGTGTGTGTGTGTGAACCGCAGTAATAATATTATAAATACGGAAGTAAGTCTCTGTCTTTTTGTTACGTTTTGACGACTAAATGGCTATATCGATATTGATGGAATTTGATAAGAAAATCTGTATGAAGTGCACAGGACATTTTTTCCAGTATGATTAACAGTTGTAGTCACGAAATTTTGAGACCTTATCGAATGGTGACAGAAAAATGTTGGAAATTGATTCTCTTCAAGAGACAGGTTCGACGGTAGAGTGATATAGTGATAGCTTTCCTGTCATATTATGCCGACTCGATATTGTTTGGGACCAATCTTTCGTTACCAACAACTTTCTATATTCAATCCTGGAAAAAAATTCTTAATCCACGCGTACGAAGTCGCGGGTACGAGCTAGTTTTTTAATAAATTTTTAGACAATTTGTTCCAGCATCCTGAAATTTCTCTAAAATCTGTAGATAACTGTCCATGAAAGCTGCTGATTTCAGTTCGGCATAAAGGAGAATGAGATTGCTATTGACTGAATGTGTGTCAGAAAATTTATCAGGTTTAATTCTCCTTAAGGCATCTGAAAGGTACAAGCCTATAACTGCCTGCTGTAGTGAAAATGACACTTAATCAAGACAGTGCTAAAGCTAGCATGATGATCATGTCACTGTTTCTTATTAATACTGCTTATACTCTGTGTTGTTGGTGTGTATAAAAATATCTATGAAGGAAGTAGTTCAAAGGATAATCTGTGATGGACCATTTCTTAGTTTTTGAAATTGTCATCAATGTCTGTGACTTTTGAAATGTTGTGTATGTCAAGTGAGAACCATTCATAGATGTTGCTTTTCAGAGTTTGCTTCCATCCTTCTCTATATCTGTTACTAGGCAAGCTAATCCAGGTCTTGGTAAAGTGTTACAAAGACTCAGACAAATATTCTGTTTGATGAACTAATGTTCTATTATTTCCTACTATACGAATCACTGAGGAAAATGAGAACTTTAGTTTTCTATTGAAAGCTTTATCCTACTGACATGTGTAAGCACCTTAGAATTTGGATAAATTCTAGTTTTCTTAGCTTAGAGCATAAGGGAGGGAGTAAGCTTTCCAGTAAACATATAATTTTCATTGCAACTATAGGATATGAGAAACCATTTTATGTAGAAGCCGCTACTGCAGACTAACTTAGTAAATAAACCGATTTAAAGACAGTGAAGTCACTCAATGTACAATATAAGCTCTAAATAAACATTTTTTAATAGTAAAGAACCTTTTAAACTAACCTGGAATAGGGTAATCTATTATTATCCAACTTGTAAACAATAGATTTTGGTTACGTGATAATTTCACTAATCCTTAACACTTTTTGCTGCAGTAATTTTATAATAATAATAATTCAAAAGAAAGATACATGCACTAAAATTCCATAGTTTCGGACCATGGAAATAGCTTGAATAAAATTTTAAACACCTCGTGGAGGACAGTTTCACTTTTAACATTTTTTATCATATGTTTTCAGTAATTTCTCGAACTAAAAAGTAAATTTCCTGAAAGAACTAAAAATCTAGTATAACATATTAAATTTTCAAAACATTCCTTGCGGTAGAACAGATTTTATATACATTTTTAAGATAATTTTGTCATTTATCACAACGTGGTTTCACTCGAGATTTATTTGCGATTAAACCAAGCCACTTCCGTAAATAAAACAACTGTTAAAACACGTAACTAAATTCAAAGAAAATTCCAATAACTTCACTTTTTCGATATAAGCAGCAGAAGGATAATTATGAACCAGAAACCAAGTATTTGCTAGACAGTTTTTAAACCCGATCTTGTTAAACAGATAACTTTCCTATTTCACCACCGATCATAATAAAATTTACACCACTGGAATCAGGAATTCTTATAGAACACAATGATACTAATTTTATCACGATAATTTGAAATTCAGCAGGGTCTCCTAAAAATTGCCAGAATTAACACACATCTCGGGGAATCACTAATTAACTTGTGGAAACTTTATCAATGCCCCTGAAAACTAAATTCATTTACAAGCAAGATAATTATTTGAGAATTTTCACTGAATACTTTTCATAATCCTTGAAGGTCAGGCTACACACGATTAAAGTTAGAATACATTCTATAATTACACCTTTTTACATTATTTTTGGAAAGCGTCTGTATACATCAAGCAGGCAGCTGAGGGTATACAGCTCGCTGCTCAGACCATCTGGCTGTCTTTACTGTTTCGTCTTTTTGATTTCATCTTTTGTCTGGTTTCCAGGAATGTTGTGTATGATGAAACTGCGAGAGCATGTATCGGTTGTATGGTAAAGTGATTGATGGCTATTTGAGACAATTTCCAGGTGGTCGGTGTACTGCCATATTGACTGTAGTTAAAGAGTGAGTGGCGATGATAATGACTATGAACTTTTAAATTTTCAAAAGGGGTTTTGGTCGGTAAATTTCTTCCTCTTCATAATTTGCAATCTGTTTGGAAATGTTTGTTCAATTGCCTACTCAACTGTAACAGCTATTTTCTGAAACATGACTTTGGAATAAAATTCGTTTTTCATCATATGGATTCTCAAATATTTTAGTAGTGAACTGCAACCTTTCCTAAGCTTTTGGTTCAAATAAGCTTTGTGGTGGCCGTTAAGCTTTACAGTTGAATATTCTAGTCAGGCACTTGGTCATTTAAAATTATTTAGTCAAATTTAACAGAACTTTCTACAAGGTAACATTCAGCTAAGGTATCTGAGCCTATACTCCAACCCGGTATAGCAGCTTGTTTCCTTACACATGGTTTTATGTTGTTAGGCATTGGTAGCATTGTGTCGTGATGGTGACTATGAGGCAGCTGCACTTGGTTTGGGCCGCTACTTGTCGGAGCTAGAGCGCAGCGAACCCCGAGGTGCTGCATTGCTGCTTGAGGCTGCTCAGCTCTTCTCTCGTAGTTGTGGTCGTGCTGAGGCTGTTCTTAATGAAACTCGCAGACTTGTAGAGAGGGCTGCTCAGATCCGACCAGGAGTAGATGCTGCTTGTGAACTTGCAAGGTGAGTAGGTGATTATTTAAGAAATGGAAATGTTGATTGTAGGACATTTATACTGGTAGTGAATTTATTATTTATAGTTTTTAAAACATAAGAGGATCTTTCAATATTAAATTGATTTAATTGCGATGGAACATATGTCTCAGTGTCAGCTTCCCTACTTGTCTACTTTTGCATTTAATGAATTTTTGTATTAAATTCTTTCAGTGCAATATTCCTAGTCAACTACTTTTGAATTTTATAAATTTTAAGTGACTGAGCCAAAGTGTTCAGGAGTTTCCTTGGTAATTTGTTCCAGTCCTTGATAACTTTACCTAGAAAGAAAATTTTCCCACTCTCCTAGTTAGTTTCTAATCATGGTCATCTCCTTTCTTCCATATACAAGTCTTCGTTCTTCTACTACCCATGCCACCCCCACCACTGTATATAATTCACCATAATGGAAAAGGTATTTAGAAAATGCATTATCTATATTTAGAAACGTTGTTTTGTTGATACATGTATTTCTTTTTAGTTTCCAGTGAAAAGAATGATAGAGTAAAGGCTCTGTGAAAGTTTCATGAAAAATTCATTTCTGTTACAAGGAGAGGTGTGGTCTGACAATTTGGAGTAGGCTCTGTTTGGTGGTAGTCTGTGTGTAATATACACACATATTAAAATGGAAGAGCACACTGTTGAGCCAGTTCCTGTATACCTATACTTATAAAATGCTAGTTTTGTTAATGTTGTATCTGTCATGCCATGACATCACACTATGACATCAGACTATGATATCACAGTTTTTGCCTCCACTGCACAACAAACAATGGAGATGTTTGAGGTTATGCAGTTCTATTTAGCTATGCATCCATGAATAAATTAATTGCCAGAACACTAAAAGAAAAGTATGTATTCCAGACTGGAGGTTTTCTCGGCGTTTCGTGCCAGTAGCCATTGGTCGAGCAGAAAAAAGGATGTCATAGTGTATACTTTGTGTGGTATATAAGTGGCTCTATAACGTACCAGCAGTTGTCACTTGACAATGGTGGCAGAGATTTTGACTGCCTAAATGTCATGTTTGATCAATGGATTAATTTGGCTAGGTACCCAAGAAAATTTCATTCACGTACATCTTCCATTGAAATCAACATATTAATTATTAGTTGCTTTTTCTTAATTAAAATTTGTTCAATTTAGATTTGTGGTATACATTCTGGATAATGATGCCGTTGTTACAGTAAGCTAACAAATATCTACATTCCATCATTTTCAAGATAATGAACATTGTTTGATGAAAATTGTACTTATTCAGCGAAGAAACAAAATGATTAAATACTGCATTTAAACACGTCATTTTTGACAGGCTTACAAAGTATTTATATCCAATTTAGGTATTTTTAGTCACTGTTATAATATTCTGGAAGGAATGATTAGCCAAAACACTGAAATAAAGGTATTAACATATTAATTATTAGTTGCTTTTATTACTGATGTCATTATATCAGACACAAGTATATATTTCCAGTTGGTCAACTTTGGATCGCAATATAATGAATGTATTTGTACATGGGTAATAACATCTATGAATTTTGAACAGCAATATTAGTTGAAGTTTTGGTTATGTCGAAATACAAGTAGGACCAGACAACTGACATATTTTTGTACAGACGAAATCACAATGAATTTATTTTATAAATAATTTAAGCTGCTTTCATAAAATCCAAGTTACAGTATTTTTATGCGGATGGAAGTAGTTCCATATTTATCATGCTGAATGAGACCTGGACCAGGAATAAAACCAACACCACGCACTATAGCATAAGGTTTTAGGAATCCTAATTTTTTGTTTTTTTTTTTTAAATTTGTTCCCTAATTCTGACATCATTCATTCAGTAGAACTTCCATCTGTATCGCTGTGTAAACTACCACTGAAATATGTACAAATTACAAAATAAAGTTATGAGCATTACATAATAACAATTCTATTTACTTATCCAACCGCAGAGAAATGAATTGTTAGAACATTGCTTTCGTCCATCATTCAAAACTAATATTACATGGCATAACATAAGTTGTTAGGATTTATTTATAGCATACTTCGTATTCACTGGGGTCATTATTTCAGCTGCATGTAAGATGTGTCATCTGTTAAAATATCGATCTGCATCACAGATAAGAAAAAAAATGCTAGAATACATGAAGAGTTTGTGTCAAATTTATGATGACAATGACATGTGATACAGGGAATGTATTAATTCATGTGTGATTGAAGCTTTGCTTTTCTAGCGGCATTATTAGCGGGGATTGTGGTTAGGCTGAAATGCAACCTGGACCAAGTTGACAACTGAAACATTTTGCTACAACAGAAGGGATGAGAACTTACATTGAGTTTTTATATATATATGTATATAACAATTCTATTTAGATAAGCAATTGTAAATAAATGAATTGTCAGAACACTCCGTTTAACCCATAACGGCTTTGAGGCTAGTGTACTATAATTTACTACACTGAAACAGTAGGTAGTGTAGTGTGAATGGCAGCAAATTGGTTTTAAATGCAGGATAATGGGGTTTGATCATCCATGGACAAAAATTTTTCCTTTATTTTATTAAATAAAATTCTTAGTATCTTTTACTTAATATTAAAAAATAATTAAAATAAAAATAGAATTTATTCATATTGCGTTTATTTCATCAAACCATTATCATTATCTTTCTTAAAGAACCAAATTAAAATTGACAGACCAGACCTTCTCCTTGTAATGGTACAGGCAGGCGGAAAAGTTTACAGTGGTATTGTGTCAGTGATGAAAGCAGTTTAGGAAAGGTAAACAAAATGTATATAAGCCAAGTGGGGATAATACAATGACATAATAATTATGAAGAAGGCCTTATTATCATTATAACAAAAGCTTTGAACCTCTAAACCATCTTAAAGGAAATTAGTAAGAATTTTAAGTATGACAATAGAAGGTTTCATTGTAAGTTTTAAGACACTTTCTAATACCATTTTTAACAAAAGTTTTGAAAGTTATTAATGATTCTCCACACTCAGTAATAAGTTATAGGTCTAGCTTTAGTCCTGTGTTCTGTAGCACCTGCAGTCTTATCAGGTGATGTACTCCTAGAAAGCATGAGCATACTCTGTTACTGGCCTGGTCAGTATGCAGTAGATGGAAACTCTCATGTCCCAACTTTAGAGCCTAGTTACAGCTTATTTGGGAAAAATCATTGAGGGAGAAAATTTCTATAAAGCTCTTATCTATAGTTTATTAAAATTTTAGAACAATTTATGAGAAATTCAATTTTACGATACAATGAGTAGGTTACCACAGAAACAGCAGACGACTAATGAAGTCAAAAGAAAGTTCAAAGATTGATATTAGTAGATTAAATGATTGGAGAAATAAGTACTTAAATTGAAATTTAGATCAGAAGTGTGCGGAGCAAGAAAGTAGTTCCTTCATTAACAAAGGAACGCATCTAACATCAAAATAAATCTTTAATTCAGCAGTAAATTGGGAAGCATTGTAAATCGGGGTATAGAATAAGAAAGAAAACATTACAATCAACTAATTTTAAGGTGATAAAACATAGATTTGTGAGTTAATCCGCCCAAGACAGAGACTCATGCTAATTGTTTACTTTTCATTTTCAATTTAATATGGATAAACTACTGTAATCCATAAAACAGGAATGAAATAAGATAGGGTAGGATGTGAGAAATAAAGTAAGCACAAAAGTACTAATTAAGATTAATAATTCAGAAAGAAAGACAAGATCATAAGTTCACAAAATGTGCTGACTTTTAGAGCCTAATTACAGCAAAAGTATGGCTTATTTGAGAAAAATCATTAATGGATAAAATGTTTATGAAGCTCATATGTATGGATTGGTAAAGTTTTAGAAGAATTTATGAGAAATCTAATCTTACAATGTAATAAGTAGGTTACCACAGCAACAGGAGATCACCAACAAAATAAAAAAGAAAGAAGGAAAGTTTAAACTAGCACACAGTTGTAGGATTCAGAAGAGTCTAAACAGATAAAATAATTTAGTCAAGTCAAGAAGTTTGAAATGATAAGTAGAAGGAAAAACAAATTCAGATTTTTTTTTAGCAAAGTGATTGTGGGTAGCTGTGTTATATGATTGGTTGCTCATTATAAGGTCAATCATTGGCTTGTGCAATCATGTGTATGTGGTTGTGGTCAGCGCAGATAGGAATGCCATGGATTAGCTGTGAGTGAAGTAGTTTCAGTAACCACATGGGTAAACGCGAGAATATAAGTTTTAAATTTATGAAGATGGTATGTGAAGTGGTTTGCAAATTCTGACTGTCATTTGAAAAACTTTTAGAAGCTTAAAGTTAAATTGACCATGCCATAAATTCACTTAAATTATCTATGTGAAAAAGTGGTTTAAGGAACTGATTCTTGGTTGTGCTGAGGGATTTTTATCTTCAGTTGAACCTGCTGTATTCCATAGTGAAGGAAGCCAATTTTAGACAATTGGCTGTAACTAATATAAGAACTGTGAATAAGTTCCAGAATATAACCAAGATTTACAATGACTTTCATTTTCATTTGATAGTAATAACCTGTGATCTTATGTGATTCCTTATAACTATTTCCTTCTTATGAAGGTGGCGGCCAATCTAAGTGACTTGAATCTAGCTTTCCAAAATTGCAGAGACAAAAAGTACTAAGCCAGTTACATTATTTAACACAGTCAGACTTACAATCAAAGCAGTGCTATCAAACCCCCATAGCCTTGTTTCTATATGCTTGTTACTTAGAAAGGAAAGAATATTATACAAGATGAGAGTGTGAAAAAATATTTTGTCATTACTACACTATTTTCTCTCTTTTTATTATTTTTTTAATTTTATTTTAGTTTACTTCTTGTATTCCTCTTCTCACCTCCCACTTTCTTCAAATCACATCATCATCAGAAAAGTATCTATAGATCTTTTTGAAATTTAAGAATGGCTACTATATGGTCTGAGTGCTTAACAGAAGGTGGAATTGATGCTTCTGTTATCTTCAATGAATAATATTAATAAACATGTAATTTCTTTTAGCTAATTAAAAGTTTACTTTTTGTGTCTTGCCTATTGAAGCTGATAGTTTTAATTACCTGTAACACCTCCTCTATTTCTCATTTGGTAACATATTTTCTACAGTTTATTATGCATATCTTTTGTGCAGGCAGAGCCTCTTGAGTGGGAAAACATCCGAGGCAGTACGACATTTTCGTGCTGCAATGCGGGTTGACAGTTCATCTGTGGCTGCTCTGTGTGGGCTTTGCCGCTGTCAGCTGCTTGAGGGAGAGACTGAACAGGCTGCACGACAGGTGGAAACCAAAACAGTTCTAATATAATATATTTTGTTATGTAATTAGTAAATTCTTGCAGGCAAAGATCAAATAATTGAGATTGATTGGTTCAGATTTTCAATTTGTATGGTTTCAGTTTGTATAGTTTTTATTTTGCCTTTAAAATTACTTTAGGCACTTTATAATTTTACATATCCCTAGCGAAAAGAAGGCTCTTATTTTCATCTTCCTTATTTTGGAGACACTTATGCTTCCTTTTTTGAACATGAACACGATACAATTATGGATGTATACTGTTGGTACAAGATACTAAAGTCAAACAGAACTCACCAACATAGCAAATCAATAACAAAGGTGCAGGACAATCACAGTGGGTTTCAGATTTGTAAGACAGCAGCAACCTGAAAGAACTGTTGTTACAATAAGCCATCAAAGCCAGTGTCCGGTTGGTCACAAGAATATTGTGGCGATAATGCAATAACAAATTATAGATATAAGGATTAAGCACATGGTACCTAGTTCTTTGTTGGTGGAATTCCCAAACAAAACAAGTGCAAATGTTTGCTGTAAATCTATGAATAGAAACAAACAAAAAAATGTTAAAAAGTTTATGGATAGTTGGTGTTTTGGGTAATTGTTGTTTGGATTATTGATGCGCTACTGTAAGTGCCCAAAAAGTAACAGAATTTCTTTTTTAGAGTTGTTATATTCAATTATTTTTTACAATTTTTTAAAAATTATCTTCAAAGTAGTCATGTTAGAGCTAAAACACTTATCCTGTTATCACTGTTCAAAACTTTGTAAATTTGAATTTCTTTCAGTTTCTCCTTTAACCCTAGAATAAAAAAAGTCACACATATCTAAATAAGGTGAATATGCTGGGTGTGATGAAGGAATGGAACCATTTCTTGTTGAAGATTTGTGCACAGTGATGGCTGTGTGAGACAGAGAATTGCCATAGTGGAAAAACAAATCGGGTCTTTTCATCCACACGCTGCTGAGCAATCTTTACAGCATCTCCAAGTATAAAGTCTGGTTAACAGTCTGACCTTGAGTAACTGAATTCATTATGCTCCACCCCTCTCACATCTTGATGTTTTACTTCAGGAGCTTGATTGTTCTTTGGTTTCAGGATTGCAGCTGTAGCAACATTTCCAGTAATTTTTCTGGATAGGAAAATTGAGCTGGTTTGGAGTTGTCTTTTAAAATCAAGGCATGTTTTCAAGCAAGATTGTTTTCAATCAGTCAGGAACCAAGACACAAAAATCTTGCATTAAAATTAATTGTACTGAGCTCCAACTCACTCCAGACAACTCATTGATTTCTTGTATTGTATGTCATCAATCTTTAAGCACAATTTCTTTTTTGGAAGTTGAAGGTTATCCATAGTGTGATGGTGTCCATGACATTTCACCTTCTTTAAATCCTTTTGGATACTTGAATTTTGCTAATAGCAGTGCATGATGTTGCGAGAGCTTCCTCTGCTGTATTCATCAGGTGAACTGAAAGTGAAAGTTGTTACTGTAATGACACATTATTGACTCCATGAAAGTGATATGTCATCACAGTAAACACTTTGACTTTCAACTCACCTGATGAAGATAGTGGAGGAAGCTGTTGAAATGTTGCGTATGGCAGAAGAACTTATCCGGAAGCACACCCGGAAGAATTTTTATCAGCAGTATGCTGGGAAAGAATCAATTCTCAGATAGGTATTGTTATTTCCATAACTTTGTTTTTGTGGGCTATTTATCTCCCTTGATATCTAACCAAAATCAAGAAATGAAGTATTATATTAGATATTTTTGTCTGCTTTGGTCACATATTTTGAGAAAGGAATTTTTCAGAATTTGAAGGAGTAAAAGTATCATTATTTCAATAATGTATTTTTTTGTTACGACCGATTGATCTTCCTTGATATATAACCAAAATCGAGAAAAGAGGTAATATTTTAGAAAATATGGTCCCAACTTTGGTCACATCATATTTTAAGAAAGGAATTTTTCAGAATTGTACTCTTAAAGGGCAAAAGTATCATTATTTCCATAACACTTTTTTGTTAACAGCTATTTATTATCTCCCTTGATAAATGAGGTATCATTTAAAAGATTAAGGTCTCAAGTCGGGCAACATTATAAATTAAGAGCGAAATTTTCCAGAATTTGACCCTTGAAGGACAAAAGTAATAACTGTGAAAGTCGTGCGTATGAGAAAGTTCATAGTAACGAAGCTAGATAGCAACAGCACATATCACAGAGATATTAATAAATGGCTTCACTGGTGTCGACTTTTGTTATGTACCTATTAAACTAAACAAATGGTACAAGTGAGGTGGTTCTTCTTTCATCCTATTACAAACCACCAACCTCACTATTCATCGCATTCGTGAAATTTTTGCATGGGTCATCTAGTTAAGAAGTTAATACAATACACATAGGTAGTCACTTTTCTTCATATAGAGTAGCAAGAAACAAGGAAAGTAATCTGACCCATCAATGACATCATATCATCCATAGTCATTCAGTTTGTCTCTTACAATTATATTTGCCAAAAAATTATAACTTTGACATTCTTCGATCCTTGGTTCTCATCACATACCCAGCCATTGAAATCTTTTTCTTTTCAGCATTTTTTCTAATTTTTCAACCTTTAAGCTCTACTTGACCTTTTCGTTTATGATCCTATTCTTCCTCGCAACACTTTTTATACCCAACAGGACACTTCATGGATGCCCATGTTTTGGAACCATGTATCAATATTGGCTGGCCATAAATTTTATATAGAAAGATTCTAGTCAGCTGATAGCAGATTAATTACTGCTGAAGTTAGCTCTGTTTACCCAGTTTCTATTGGTCAGTATTTGTTTGGCTTAAAAATTAATTATAAAAAAATGGATTTATAAATCAGATTGAAGTGTGTACTGCAGTGATAAATTTATGACATTTGCTCAACAGGAAGATAAAATTAATAATATAGATGGGAGCTCAACAGAATAGTTGTATGTACCTTCGATTTTCATATTCAGGTTTTAAGCAAATACCGATAAGTTTCTGTCCAGTTAGGTTAGCAAATATGTGAGTGAAACAATATCTTGGAAAGTTTAATGGTATCAGTTTTTGTTGCCTTAAATATGGAAAAATTGTATGTAAAAAAGTAAAAATATTTTCCATTGCCTTAGTATGGACAGAACCAGTATCTATACTAATATTATAAATGCGAAAGTAACTCTGTCTCTCTCCGTCTGTCATCTGTCTGTTTGTTATGTTTTCAGGGCTAAATGGCTAATCCGATCAAGATGAAATTTGACAAGAAGTTGCTATGTGCCATTAGGAAGGATGTAGGATATTTTTTTCTGTATAAATAATACATGCTGTCATGGAATTTTGAAAAACTAACTGAACAGCGAAAGACAGACACATAGCATGTATAAGTCTCTGTAAGCGTGACCAACAGAGCAGGCCAGTAGTTTAATGGATTAGGCACTCGCTTTCTGAAGTTTTATATGCGCTCTCCAGTTCAAATCACCATGAGAGCAAAAAATTTTAAGAATTGTTCCATTGTAAGGATTCCATTTTAAAATGTAGGTCCCATAAATTCAGGAGTGGAATGCATAAAAAATCGTAGGTATATACGTTTACTTTTTTACATTTTATCGGTCTCTCACGCATTGTTTCTCTCGCAGTTTGTGTGTGATCTACACTAATAATATTATAAATGCAAAAGTAGGTCTCTGTCTTTCTGTTACGTTGTGATGACTAAATGGCGATACCGATATTTATCGACTTTGGCAAGGATATAACAGTTTTAGTCACGAAGTTTTAATAATTTACCGAACAGTGACTGACAGACAGACAGACAGACAGACGTGTTTGCAGGTTTTTAATGTTACATCAGTTGCTCAGGCTGTGCTTCTCTCAAGTCAGTTACTGTAAGATCTGTTAATAAATTTAATTTACAGAAAAACTGATTACATAGTATAGATGTCGATTTGCGCTGCACTGTACTATTACTTTGTGTCTGCGTAAAAGTTTCTGGCATCAGTTTATTTTGTCTTCTTCCAAGACATGCCTCACAGGAGTAAACCTGACCTAAGGTGTAGCTCTAGCAGAGCATGAGCAGTTAAAATTATTAGAACCCAAGAATCTGATGCCCATGCTGAAGAAACACTAGAGAAGACCAAGATGAAATTGAAGCTGCTCTGAGTTAATCCCTCTCCCTTTCTCACCTCCCCCACCTTCTTTTTTTTTTAACATGTTGGAAGTTTATTGTATTTATGAGACAGGTTCGATGGTAGAGAGGTATGTTGATGGCTTTCCCATCATATTATACCAACTCATTGTTATTTAGGACAAATCTTACATTACTTACAGCTTTCTATAGCCAATTCTAGCAATGAAATTCTAAGTCCATGCATACGAAGTTGCAGGTAACAGACAGTGTTTTATACATTAGGGTACCTCACAACTAAGATCTCAGCAACAAGAATCTTTTGGATATGTTAAAGCCATGCTTTTCACTAAATTTCAGCATACCCCTATTCATTTTTAGCTACCTCACATTGCATCTTGATATCAAGTCTTATTATAAAACTGACACTCCTGACAATGACGATTCCATCAACATCTTTCAAACTTTAAAGACTTGACAATAATTACATCAACCAGTTACCTCACCATGACCTTCCAGTATGATATGACAGCCACCATCACCAACTATTCATTCTTTTGTGTAATTATTCTTATTATTAAACATAATTTCTGATAGAGTTGTGTCTTTTTGTATTAATGTTCCAAAATTAAATTCCTTCTTAAATTGCCCCTTGTTGCTTTCAAAACATGCCTAACTAGAATTTATACACCCAGTCAAATGGAAAACCATCAAATTTTATAAGAATATGTGATGGCTCCATCCCATGGTGAGACATCACATAGTATTTCTACATAGTATGTCTACATATGTGCTGCTTCTTTTATTCGGCATCATGTTCACAAATATTTATTTTAAACAGTTAAAAATACAAATTCTTCTTCTGTGTCTGAGAACACAATTATTATATCTTTTTTCCAAATTATGTAACTTAGTCAATAGTCAGAAGGCACAATTATATCATCATGCAGACAGCCAGTAGCTATAGTTGCACTTGTCCATGACTGAAGAGTGTCAGCCACATTTCACCATATTACTTTTGTGCTTTGAGACTCTTGTTCTGAAGTGGTTCATGGTTAAAAAATAATACAGTATTTACAGTAAACCCTTAAGACCCTGCTGCTGCTTCTATGTCCTAGTTTACTGTTTGAACAAAAGCAATAGTTAGTAGCAGTAGAATTGGTTTATAAAGTGATTCTTCTTACTAATATAACCTTATATTACACCATTATGATTCATCACATCTCATTTAATATTTATATGCAATGAATTTTCTCCCATTAATCCTATAAGTATGTTTAAAATTCTTTCAGATAGAATTTCTTCGTGAAGTCAGTCCCTCTTCAGAAGTGTTGTTTATGTCTGCACAAGTGGCTGCTTCAGTGGGGGACATTGATCTTGCTTTGAAAGAGCTTGATGAAGCAGTGGATGTGCAGTTCCGGACACTGCGTCCAATACCATTTGGGACATCATACTTACTGGCTTTGGATCCAGATTTTTTGTTGCAGGTAAAGTATTAAGAAAAGTAATTTTCATGAAATAATCAAAACTGCAAGGAAGAAAAGAAAACATAATAAGCTTTCTGTAAGAGTAAAATTTCTTTGCCTGTTATTTTTTAACTATATATAACTAATTATTTACAAATTGGCAGGATAATAATTTAATACAGAAATTGTGTTCTGTTATATTTTTTCTAATAAGATGCTAGTGTTTGTGAAGCTTGCAACATGCAGAAGGAACAGAGCCATCAAACGAAGTGGAAACATTCAAGAAAGTACCAGTGTGCCTCATCAACATCAAATGACACTATATCAGCATATGAGTGACTTCAAATATGGCAGAATGATTGTTCTCTGGGAAATGGGTTTGTCATATTGTGACATTGTGACTCGTAATGGGCATACTGCAGCAATAGTGATAGTTGAGTGGATCCATTGGAATATGTGACCACAGTGCAAGATGACTGGCATTTTGTCCACAAAGCCGGACCATTAGAACAATTTCAAACCCAGTGATGACTCAGCCTATTAACCACCCCAAACACCCAAAAACCAACCATAGTCTTATCCTGGTCACACGGTACTTCCCAGGCCTTGAATTTGTCAACAGAATTCTTTGTAAAGTTTATGATTTACTGCAAACCTACCCAAAATTGAGATCCAATTTCCTAAAAATTCTGCCTTGTCCTCCAACCTAGATTCAACAGAACTTCTAAACTCAGGTACTCCTAGTCCACAAGCACTGTCTTCCTTGTCACACTAGACAGCCCCAAGGTTCTTTCCCATTCAGTAGGCCCCACTGCAAGATGTTCAACATACGCCAGCCTCCACCACCTTCAATAACCCTGTCTTCTTCTCTTTTATTTTTTATTGTGGCTTTACACCTTGTTGAAGTCAGGGTTTACAGAGGTGGGAAAGGACTGTGGACAGGGAACAGGAAGTAATTGAACCATGGCTGTTTGAAAACCAAATAAAAAATGGTCTTCTCAAGACCAGCTTTGATGCTGATAAGCCTCAACATTTAAGGACTTAATATTAGTAACAAGTTTTCAATATCAGACGTGTGTAACAAAATGGAGGTCAATATCCTGTGGTTTCAAGAGATGCAGTGTGCAGAAAACAAAACAGGCCCAAAATCCATGACATGAAACTTGTCAGAGAAATACCTTACGAAAAATATGGAAGTGCTCTTTTTATCAGAAATAATATAGAAATTAACTTAGTAGACCATTGTCATATGAATAATATTGAAATTATCATCATGGAACTCACCAACCGCACTGTAACATCTTACTGCAAACCTCCAGGAGTGGAGTTCCAGGCAACAAAAAACTTTCCATCCAAAACAATTCAATTTGTATTAGGTAACTTTAACAGCCATTCCACCTCATGGGGATATGAATCAACAAATGTAGATGGCCAAGGTGTTGAGAACTGAGCACCGAGCGTGGTGGTGTAATGGGTAGCGTTCTGGCCTCGCATTCGGAAGGACGGCGGTTTTCCATGGTTTCCTAAATCACTCCAGGCAAATGCCGGGATGCTTCCTTAAAAAGGCCATGGCCAAATTCCTTCCCATTCCTTGCCCCCCCCCCCATCCTTTCCCGTCTCTAAAGACCTAGCTGTTGAGAGACATAAAGCAGATAAAAAAAAAAAGAGAGAACTGAGCACAACAAAGCAGACTATTTCTGGTCCATGATGCAAAACTGCCCCATTCTTCCAACAGCAGAGCTGGCATCTGTTTTGCTAGTTCACGCTCTCTGACTTGTGCTAAAATGGTACATCAACTTATACCAAAATCTCAACGTCGCACGATTGGCCTGAGTCTTCACCACAATAAAAACACAGGAGATTGTCAGGGACAAGCTGCATACCCGGGGTCTGTATCAGCTTGTACACCTAAACTTGAGTTCTTCCAAAATGCTACGAAAAGTCAGAGAAAAGTTCAATAACCGTGAAAAACCTTGAAGAATGCTAACTGTAATGATAAAGATGGTCGCCACTCACAGAATTAACCTCCTGTAAGAGAGGTACTAAATTAGAAATGAAAGTTGAAGTCAGAATCACTAAAGGATATATTCTTGAAAATTCACTGAGTTTACAGAAAATGTCACAGTTAGCTATGGCAATCGGAGTAAATCATTAAGCTGAAGATCACAAGTCATGAAACAGAACAGACCGCTCCACCCCGAAATGAAAGTAAAAGTTCACATTAATGAATCACATGGTGTAAAATTTCAAAGTTCTACCGTTGGTACCACCGACAAGATCGGCCATCTTGATTTCCGGTTACCCATGAACGCCCGCGCGCCAAGAGCGCACAAATTCGTTTTGACACTGTTCGTGTCTACCCAACCCGTGACTTCCTATAAGTGTGTTTTGAGCAACTCCAGGACCTACCTTTATAGGAAAAGCCTAGACTGCGATGATCAAGGGGTGTACTTAATTATTTTTTCGAGCTGAGGGCTTCCAGAAAATCACTAGACGTAAAGCATTTTGTACCAAGTGCTGTGCTGTGCGTGTTTTTATTCCCAGAGCTTCCAGACTGGTGTAAATGATTTATGAAGTTCGATGAATAGGAAAGCTAGCCGACTTTAAAACTGTGAAACGTCACGTCCGGAATATGAATTTGCTAAAGTGTAAAATATCAAGTTTAGACTATTTTCAAACTATTCTCCTGTCCCTGCTGATTCCCAGGAGGTAAAAAATTTTCCAAATCGGTTGAGTATATCGAAAGTTATGGAATTTCTAAAATTTGGTAGTTTTTCCAGCATTACTCAATTTTATTCACTTTTTATTTACAGCTTATTTCTGCCTGATACTATTTTTAAAATGTTCCTTTATGTATTTTAAGTTTTTTAGGAAAGTTTTTAGTTCGTGAAATATGTTTGCCAGACCGAAATTCTGATTACTAGTGAGCCGTTACTGCGTAGTAAGATTACAATTTTTTAACTTATTTATATCTTTTATTTATCGGTTGATGGCTATTGGAAACTTAAAGAATATTGAAGGATATGTTATAAAGTGTTGTTAAATTTACTTTTGAAGCTCTGAAATTACTTGGCTGGACTGAAACATTTTATTGAAATTAGCACATGGTTCGATGTTTTAAAAATCACATTTACTGCTCTAAACCTGTCGGAAACTGCGAGTTATTAGTGAATTTAATATAAAATGGTGAGATTATTATTATGAAAGTGCTTTACTGTGTCAAGATGTGTGGAATATTAGTGATATGGTTGCTTAACCAACTCTGTTTACTTGTACTTATGGAAACCTATGGATTACGCTCATTTAGGTAAGTTTTAAAATTTATATTTTACTAGAAACTGCTTATTTATCATTATTATGTCCTGTTTATTTACTTTTCTAAACCTGAAGTGTTGTCTCAATTTTAAACTGCGGTATCATGTATCCAATGTTTACCCAAACTCCGCCGGATTTTAACTGAATATTGCAAATAAGGAGTAAGGTAGCTTACAAGATCAATTTTAGAAGCTGTTTTAATTTTAAAAAGGCCAACTAGAAAGTTTTTATAGAAGACCTAGATTCTGCTATTGGGGAACTTCCAGCTATCCCTCAGAATTATGAGCTGTTCATTGACATCGTGAAGCATGTAAGGTATCTGTTAAATTTTGTAACTGCGTGACAAAATTTTATTCTTAGAACCACGAGTTAGATTGGATAGAATATCAGTGCATTTCATTTTTATAGTCAGGTTCTATGTTTAAAGCAGTTTTACAGTTGTTGAGATAGTATTTTGCATTTCATCAGTTTTTGGCATTCACCTGGAGTGGAAGTTCATATTTAAATTATTAATTTTTGGCTAAAGTATTAATGTTACGAAATTTTGTATGATAACTAAAGTTAACGTTTACTTAAAGATCTAGCTGTTTGTAAAATTTTAGTGTGATTGAATTATTTTTATAGTAAAGATCAAATTAGATTATGTAAGGACTTCAGACGTGCGATGTCATATCTGATCAGCCCGCCAGCAGCCATCCATGTGAATGAGGAAAATTGTTCTCACGGTTCGTGAGAGAGCAGTTGCCAGGAATTTTCGAGAAGCGGGAAGCACTATGTGATATAGACTTGTGCGTGCGGTTATTCAGCCTCAGTCTGCCAGGAACCGCGAACTCAATATCATGTAGCTCAGTCTTCAAGTAGCAATCAGCGCGACACCACGTTAGCTTCAGTAGTCAGAGCAACTTTTATTTTGGGAGTAATGTCTCTTCTTTTATTCAAGTTGAACATAATGTCACGTTAAAGTAATTTTCCGCAATGTGGAACCTCGGGATTGTTTGAATTTACTAAACGGTGGAACAATAGGAGCGTGTGATTCAATTTGGTATAATTTCTGCTATTAAAAGTTTGATACTGTGAACTATTGGGGTGTGGTCTGGCTCGAACGGTTAATCGATCCTGTAAACATTTCTTTGGAAAAGTCGTCTGATTGCCTGTACAGTTTTTGGCTTTGTGAAATTGGAAGAATATAATTATTTAAATGGCAATGAACTATTTATTGAACTTTACCTTTTCATAGTTTTTGGTTTAAAATCTATGTGGCGACCGTATAATTCTATCTAAGCCAAAACTTTAACATCCAAGGCTACACACGATCATAGCTAAGATTCAAGCTTTATGCTCCACCCCAAGCATAAGCTGTTGTCTTACAAGCAGACATTCAGGAGGCATATACCAAGAGGTGCAGTAAATTCTATATTCCCAGACTAACAAGCAAGCTGAACGATGTGTCTGAGAGATATAACAAACTTTTGGGCACAAACCCTTTTAGTGATGACACAATTGAATTGGGAGATAATCTCATGAGAGCCTTAAATGAAGCTAGACAAAAGAAATAAAAAAAGAAACTGGAGAAAATGGACATGATCTATAGCAGCAAGACATCCTGGAACTGCATAAAAAATACTTAATGGTGAACCCAAAGCTAGTACAGCAAAAGGAAAGTTACACCTAACCAAATAGCTAACTAATTGCTAGTTAATGGCAAACCTGAAAGGAGTATTAAGTGGAAAAATTCCATAGAATGCCAGACGAAGAAACTCTTATTGGTACACCATTTAAGATGGGAGAACTTGAAAATTCTTTAAAGAGTATGAAAAATGGTGAAGTTGCAGATATTGATGATTTGTGCACAGAATAGATAAAAAAATTTGGACCTAAAACAAAACTATGGATTTTGAATAAGCTTAACCACTGCTGTGAAACATAAACTCTTCCTAAAATGTGAAGAAAATTGAAAGTTGTTGCTCTTCTGAAACTAAGGTGCGAGGCCCGTAGCATTTGCTAACTCTTGCTACGTGGAGTAGGTGGAGAATTCAAAAAAATGGATTACCCCAAGGCATTATGCTATCCCCTATTTTGTTTAATATCAATACTAATGATCAACACATTCATCCCAATGCCAAACACTGCCTGTCTGCCAATGACCTGGCAATTGATGTACAGGATCCAGTGTCTCAGCGGGTTGAAGAACAGTTAGAATAACCCTTGTCAACCATGTCCACTTACTACAAAAGCAACTTTTTGAAATCTTACTCAACCAAAACCCAGATTTGTGCATTCCACCTGCATTCCAGAGGGGCAAATGAAAACTAAATGTTACATGGGAAGGCCATTCATGGAACATACAGATCAGCCAAAATATTCAGGAGTCATTATAGATAGTAGTCTTACTTATAAGAAACACGGCCATATAACTGCAGCTAAAATGCACACGTGAAACAATATTCTAAAAAAGTTATGTTGCAGAAACAGGGAGTGAACGATGTGGTCTTGCACATGTCTACTCAAGTACTCTGCTTTTCCACTGCAGAACACTGTAAGCCCTGTTTGGAACCAATCTGCACACTAAAAGAAAGTAGATGTAGCCTTGAATGAGACTTGTCAGATAGTGATTGGCTGTATAAAACCAATACCAATACACCTACTGTACAAAGCAGCTGGATTTGCTGAACAAAAAATACGCCATAACTCACATGAGTACACAGAGTGATTCAAACAAACATTTGATGAGAGGCACATAATGTTTGGGATACCAAGCCCTCTTCAGAAGGTTAATCTCTAGGACTCCTTTTCTAAATCATACAAATGTCAATCCTCAATTGTATGAGAACAGGAGTGGCTCCAGTAAAAGCTAACATGTGTAAATGGGGTCTGAAATGGATGATCGTTGTGAGTGTGTAGAACAACAGACCATGAATTACCTCTGTGCTTGCAAGCAGTGCCAGTTTTCAACAACACTTGAAGACTTATGGACAGGAAGAGATACCAACAACTTTGTCCAACATTGGGCAAAACAATTATCTTGTCCGGACACGGAAAAGTAAAGTAAGCCAAAATGAAAGACCACTGACAGACAGTATTCACCCAGAATCCAAAACACCAAGTAGCTGTCCATACCATTTCCCATAACACCAATCATTTTAATTCTTGGTTCATGATCCATGCTATCAGAGTCCTCCCAACAGCAGCAGCTTCTCTTAACTCAGAAGGTGGAAGCTTGCTCACTAATACAAACTGAGCACAATACAACCACCTGGTCTCAATTTATGGTACTATCCAGTCATTGTTTTAACATTCCCTTCTCTCCATCCATGCCAAAGTAGATATGAAAAAATGTATACTGTATTAATGAAGCAATAAATTAAAAAAATTATTTTTCCTACTTAAAGTTTCTCAAACTATGTTTTATAATACTTATATCCTCACCCAGTAATTATGTTGATGTTCCCCTACCTACTAAGATAATAGACCTTCAGCATTATCACTTACCGATCTAGTATTTGCCCCTCCCCACTATACTACGATCTGTACTTGCCATGCCGTGCAACCTCCATTCACCAGACAGCCTCGGTATGTGCACATCATGCCCTGCCTGGTGTCTCACTCCTGGCAAGAATAAGGCTAACCGCTGAAATATTGTGTTTATCACTTTTATGTTCATCATTCCCAGCCACCTTCATCTGTGGAAAGTGTTGGGTCATATTTCCCTATCCTTCCTTAGATATATACACTACCATTTTCCCATTGCTTGGCCAACTTGATCCTTAGTGTGCGTAGAAATGCTTTACTCTTTGTTTTCTAGTATCAAATATTATCATGGAGAGACAAAAAATATTACAGTTCTGTCTAGTTGAAGACTACAGATAAGGCCTATGTAAAGATGGCAAATAGAAACATTTCTTAATTACAAAAAACATCAAAAAATGAGGAAAGAATCTATGATGCCGATCTATCCAGATTATGTAACCTTCACAGTGAAGTATTTACGGGTAAACACAGCTTATGAGAAGTGCCAAAGGCTAAAATACAAACATTCCACTGCATTACAGTTAATGATAGCTGAATTAAGCATCCAGGAACTGTCCCCCACAGTTTGGTGATCTTCCTTGCAAATCCAGGAATCTGTTAATCAAAAGCATTTGGTTGACCATGAGACATGGCAGATGTTTCCAACAAATGAGTAAGGATGACTGCCAAAAAGCGATTGTAGGGCTGAAAGGCAAACTGCTGCACATGTGTTGAGCGAATATCTAAATTATGTAAAGGAGATTTTGTGAACTTAACAACTAATGAACTAATCTTTATGTAAAGCTCTAAGTTTCTGGTGTTTACTTTCTAGCTCTACTGTTGTTAACTGTGACATATATTAAATAAATCTGTTGTATAACCGTCTGCCACGCCATCCATTTTCGTGTGATGGATTTAATTTTTTTCTTTTCTCTAAATCGGAATGTCCTGTAGTTTTGTTTCCAGTTACACTGTTATTATTATTGTATGCCGAGAAAAGTAAAGGAACCATTGATTACCACAAATGATGCCAAGAAATGCAAAGAATATGGATACAGAACCACAATGGAACTCTAATTAACTAAAAATTTTGTTGTAGTTCTAAGTTTGTATTTTTGCATTATCCTTCTATCACTTTCAAATATTGATCTAGGAATTAGAAAGAACTTCTTAAAACTCTATGTGTGGAGCACAGCACTTTACGGTAGCAAAACATGGACTTTAGGAATACTGGAAAGAAAGAAACTTGAAGCATTTGAAATGTGGTGCTACAGAAGAATGCTGAAAATTAGGTGGACAGACAAAGTAAGAAATGAACGAGTTTTGGAAATGATGGGCGAGAAAAGAAGTTTATGGAAGAAGCTTACTTGAAGAGGAGATAGGCTGGTAGGTCATATTTTGAGACATGCTGGATTGGTTAATTTGTTAGTAGAGGGAACAGTTGAAGGTAAGAACTGTAGAGGTAGACAGAGATTAGAATATATGAAGCAGATAATTGAGGACGTGGGTTGTAAGGGGTATGTAGAAATTAAGAGGTTAGCACAGGATAGGAAGGGATGGAGGTTTGTATCAAACCAGTCTAAACACTGACGACAGCAAAAAAAATCTATCACTTATAGTGAGTGATGGTTATTTTCTTTATTTGTTTTTGCTATTCAAGGCCATTGCCTTTTGTTTTCTGACAAATCCAAAATAACTTGTATTTTAAGATACTAAAACTGAGAAATAATTGAGATTATCAAACTTTTTATGATGAATATGCAGCAATTTGTTCTTAAAAAACCCTGCGAAATCTGGGAAAAAAATTTAACAAAAAATCCAATAGTATATATTTTTAGGTTAGCTTCCAGTTAAGATAAATATAATCAGACAATTGCTTGAGATTAAAGACCTAAATGAAAGTAGAGATAAAAACAAGGGTTGGAGAAGATCTAGAGGCAAAAAAGGGACGTGTTTGGTCATTGATGGATCTACAAATTTTCCAAGTCTGGGCCAAAAACTTCAAGATGGCCCCCTTTCAAACATTATTTTGACACCCCTATTGTCACCGCCAGAGGCAGTAGGGTAGCTAAAAAACAGTCGCTGCTACCTGTGTTTGCGACCCTCACTTAAAAAAGGTTGCCACTCATATACCAAACTTGATTTTGCCCTCCCCCTTTGAACTGGCACTGCTTGTGTATCATCTCTGACAAAGTGAAAAAATTAAAGCTCTCAGCTAGATTTCTCTCTACTGAAGCAGTATATTAATTTTTACTTTCAGGTATTTAATGGAAGTGGCTTTTTCTGTTTGCTGTTTTAGTCCTTTCCAATCCTTGGAATTCCAGTTTACCTGATAAAGTTCAAAACTTGGATTTTTTTTCTGTATGATTCTTTGTGGAATAACGTTTTCTCATTGTATTTGTTCATTTATTAAGTGGTATTTGATCATTCAAATTCCATACAGACTTAATTCTTGAAATATATGCCTGCTTGCAAAAATCCATAAGAGTTGTGGGGTATTTTTTCACTTCTTTGTCTTCAAACCATGTTTATATTTTTTGATCCTATTTCTTATTTTTTAAGCTGGGGTAGAAACACAGTTCTGCTTGCTTGTGGCTACCTATTTTTTTATCATGTTTGTTTATCTTTTTTATGCTTGTGAAATATTTTGTGTTAAATTTCATCTGTAATTGGAACAACGTATAGGAAGTTCAGTTTCATTTTATTAGTTGTTCTTCTTGTCTGTAAGCTTTTTCTAGTTGAGTCATACAACCATTCTCAAAAAGTTATGATGCTACTTACTTGGAGAATGTCTCAAATTGCAATATAGCTTCAGGCAGTGAAAGGAGAATGGTATTTTTGTCCCTAAGCTGTAGGATTTGATTTATTAGTGAAATATATGAGTGAGAGATTAATAGTTTGTAATATCTGGTGCTAGTATTCCATCCTTGTTGATTTACTTTCAGATGAGTATAATGGTCATCAGAGTTATTTAAATCAGTCGTGTAGTGGATGAGCGAACTTTTTTTTCCTGTCCGCTTTGCCACTCCCAAGAAGGACACATAAACTGTGGGTAACCTCTAGTCATGTGAGCAGTAGTACTTATAAATAAAATTCTCAGTAAGGATATGTACATATATAAATATATATATACACTTTATTACATCAGTTCTGTACAACAAGGCCTCTCCTAGCTCCCTCCATTCTTCCATAGACTATCACTCCCAGCATGTTACTTTAATCATTGCCTTCTACATTACTTATGAATCACTGGCTAGCTCCCACCTGTTTTACTGTCGGTGAAATCACCTCCCTACATCACAGTCATCTGGCTGCATAGCTGCATAGGAAGCCTGACCAACTTCCTAGTGCTTCCCAAGTTCCATCTCTCGACAAAGACCAATCTGACGTGACTCTCCCATGACTCCGTCTGCCTGCCAGTTTTGTGCGGCTCCCCCCCCCCCTCCCTAGCATCCGTAGTGGGGAGTGCCTCTGGCCAGCAGGGATAATTCTTTCCCTACCATCTATCTCCCAAAGATGTCTTGCCATAGCTTAATTTTGCTGACTATCTGATCCACTTTGATGTCATTGCTGCCTGTATGCTTACATTCCAAAGCTTCTAACTGTTTTGAATCTCTGTTGTAACTGACCCTGATTTCAACTGTTGCAACATGTCATCAACTTTTGCTCAACTTCAGTAATTTTGGTAACTGTTGCCCAAAATTCCTTGACCGTCCTCCACAGTCTGAAGAAGTATTTAGAGAATTCTGATGAAATAAGGAGTTTGACCTGCCTTACAAGTAGGAAATTGGGAGTTTGAAAGGCACAAAGGGGAAAATCTAGATTATGAAGATTATTGTTGAATACAGTAACTGAACACAATAGGTGATTTAGGAGTTACTGGAAGAAGTATTAGTGATGAGGCCTGGGTGGACATTGGGAGTGAAAGAATTTAAAGTAAAAATTCACAAAAAGGAAAAGTAGGCTCATGGGGAAGTTACCACCAGGACATAATCTCCATCCCAGTTTATTATTAGTAATTAAAACAATTAAGTTGAAACTTTCAATTCTATAAGAGCGGCTTTAAAGTTGCTCTTTACAGATTATTTTACAAATGCTAACCAGTTTTAGGGTCTGACCACCTGAAAATGTCTGTAGTTTTATTCATTAATTCTTTCATTCTTACTTGCAGACTATGTGGGCTATTATTATTATTTTTTTTACTTTTTTGTGAGAGCTGTTGGCATGTCTTAAAAAATTAATTTTGGTCTGTAGTTGGCGAGGCAGTACATTCTGATGAGTCCTCCGCAACCCCCGGAAGAGGGCCAACAGTTATCAGGACCTCTAAAACAGGCACTCACCATATTGCAGCCTGTAAGTACCACATCTTTTGCAGTCATTAAAAACTGATATTTTAAGTGGGTTTGATATGCTTAATCCCAAGAATGTCAGTTATTTGAAACTTCTTGGCAACGACGATAGTTGACTATGCTACTAAACAAACTACAAAAATATAAAATTTGACTGGCATTTGATGATGATCACTCTCTGTCAACAAATACAAATTTCTTATGATATTCTGTTAATTTATCCATCATCACAGCTTGTAATACAGTGTGGGCGAGGCCAAAAATATTTTAGACCTGCTTGTAGGATAAAAAAATTAAGATATGAGTTTTTATTATTATTAATAATATTCTTATAATTGTTTCTTTAAAGGTTCCTATTTTTATGGTTAGGCTATTAAGCTGCCAAGTCTCGAATTTAATTTTGAACCATCTATCAGGAAACCAACTCATCAATTGCCTATGAATTATATAGCTCTTAACATGTGAAGTTTTTCAGGGGAATTCATTTCAAGTTCCATTTTCTGCCATAAAAATTTATTTTGAAATATGTTGATGTCTTTTCAATGAAAAAATAAATTTCTTTTTCAGAGATACAATTTTTAATCAAGCAGCCAAATCTAAGATCTAGTGTTACTGCAACTTGAAAAAGATCCTACTGATCCATGAAACAAATGCTGTATCACCACTTTGTATATCATATTTTACTAATTTTTAATGTTCTATTCAATTTTTGTTTCTATAAAATTGTATTCAATAATTTCAGCCTTAGCTCTTAATTTTGAGAATTCCCTAATTAGGTGTGCCGCTCCTGTCCTGGCCTTGTTGAAGCTCATCTCTTGCTGGCTAAAGTGCAGTTACTAGGCTGTGATCTAGAGGCTGCCTCTCATGCCTTGCACCATATACTCGATGAACTAGATGCTGCATCCTCTCCTGCTCACTTACTAACAGCACAGGTCCTCATCCGGCAGAAGGATTTTGACCGGGCTGTTCAGAGTCTTGAGGTAAGCCTGTTGTTTAATTCAGTAGCATGACATGAGTATATTCTGATGTGTTGGTTTGAACAACAACCATTCCTGAAAAATCTGACCAAGGTCACTCAACATGCATTTTTAGGAGTTGGTCTTGATCCTGTTGTTATGAACTAGGTAAATGCCCGGCTGCTTTGTTTGTTGCAACAAGCCATGAGTGGTTAAAAATGCATTGGGATGGGTAGATTTGTTTTGATACCAATTTCATATAAAACATAAGATTATTTTAAAATGCAGGTTGTAAACATCATGAGTAATGAACAAAGTATGGTAAAACTGCAGTCATGCTAATTCTTATTCTTTAGACTTTGCTAGTAATTTTCTTGATTCCTAGAAATAGAAAAGTATGTACACAGTCTCCAAGTTAACTAGATTTGAATTTGCTCATTAGTGTAGTTAAATTTTTCTGTTTTAAAGAAAAGAAATAAAAGAAAACATTAAATTAGCTTCTGATTTCGTTGCAGAATTCTGTCTAGTTAAATTTTACTTTGTACAGATACTTTTTTTTTTTAATCAAAATATAACTTTATCTACATACAGAGCCAAGAATTCTTGCTTTCTTACAAAGTTTTCTGCCTTTTATTTGTCTCAATGATGCGCTTTTTTTACCAATCTGTATGTCGCAACAGAGAAGAACTGGTCATTAAAAAATGAAAATTGTACAAAATACATCTTCTGATCAGATATAGTGATTAAGCAATGCATTATCATAAGAATGAGCTAACTGAATTACCATAAGTAAAGATATAAGGACATATTATGAGGTAATGTGCAGGTCTGCACATCAAGGATAAGAGAAGAAACCAAATTAGTAGTCTTAGTTTGTGGAAGATGTGCCTACTGTGAAAAAAATAACAGATATTCAACGTTACTGAAATAATTTATTTAAAAAAAAATCCAGCTTGCATATAACTTACATCTAAATCACTGTCAGGTAATCTAGGTTTGAGTTAAGGCTGTAATTAAAAATGTCAGCAAATTAATAATTGGTAATGGGTGAGTGAGTACAACAATTTTTAAACTGTATTCTCTTTTGTTTCTTTGTTACTTTTGGTTACTTTGTCTGCAAGCAAGATACTGTGAACTGTTATAAACTTCTGTTTCAAATTATCTATGGAACAGTTTAACTTTCTTTTATCCAAGTAATGTGACAGTTAATTCCTTAAAAATGAAATTGTCAAATTTGTTATGTCATCATTTGGTAAAATTCCATTCACTTACTTAGTTTTTTTCCTCCCCCATAACTTTTTACTAGAAAAGATTGAAGAGAATTCAAAATTATTATTCGTAAAGGACAAAAATAAGTCAGCGAGGAAATTGCATTCAATGAATTTAAGATGAAAAATTAGAAATGTGGAAGTGTGTAGGTAAATTACCAATGGAACTTATACACCAATACAAATAAAATTAATCTCAGCATAGTATACGTGTCTACTTGCCTATAGTAATCAGCAGTTCTGTAATGCAGTTGTAGCTTTGCAGTCATATCATAATATTGTTATGCCTTATGATATTGTACATCATGCTTATTATCTTCAGGAGTCACTCAAATTAAACCTGTAGCTAAATCTACATACTTGTTACCATATGATGTAAGCAGTTCAGTGTTTTGGGCAGAAAGGGATGAAATATCATAATTTTCTGTATTAAGTGACATCCAAATAACATTCAAAACTGCAGTATGAGACACAGATCTCTTTATTAAGAAATTCTGAGAAGTTCCCTTTAATTTTTCTTCTTAAATTATTATCAGAGAAGGATTGTGTAGGATGAGTTAACTGTCCAATATGTAGATCAAATTACTGAGTAGTAATCAGTGTAATCATAGGAAGGATAGGGAATCATGTAGGGGCTTTAGAAGATGAAAAGGAGAGCTATTTGTTTGCAGAAATTATAGTGGAACACAGTCAATAACTGGTATGACACAGGAACTTGGTGGGTATTATTGGAATAAATTAGGAATACCAATGTTAAGTATGCATTGTGCATACATTTGAAAGAAGAATTAGGAGTGGATCATGCCCACCAATTAATTATCACTTAATTTTAGGTGCCAGTGAGAAAGAAAGTTTTCATTTATCTACAAGCAAGTCAAACATGTTGGGAAGTGCTACCGATATGCCTCAAGCAGTGAAAGAATTTAAAATTAAAATTTGTGAATTACAAAAGAAAAGTATAGAGAAATATCTTGTTAGGGTTAAGCCACATATCGGGGTTGGTATCGGCTTCAGCACCTAAACTCGAAGTCTTCCAAAAGTTGTCAAAGTTCTGAAAAAGTTCTATTACCGTGTTAAAACCTGTAAAATGCTAACTGTAATAATTACCGCGGTCGCCACTTACAGCTTAACCTCCTGTAAGAAAGGTACTAATATAGAAATGAAAGTCTGAATCCTGATAACTGAAATATATTCTTGAAAATTTTCACATAAGTTACAAAAGTCACAGTTAGCAATGGCAATCGGAGAAAAATCATCAACCGAAGATCACAAATCATGAAACAGAACAAACCGCACTCCCCCAAAGTAATGTTGATCATTAGAAAATCACATGTCGGAAAAAGTTACTTAGTCCCATTGTTCATGGTAAAATTTTGAAGATGGCGCCGATCGGCCATTATGTTGAACTTTCCCGACCAAAAGCTTCCGCGCGCCCCTAAGCTTTCGCACTCGCGAGGAGCGTGCGTTCTCCTCCAAGCTAGACGATGTACTGTACTGGACCGGCCGTTCTCTGTCACCCCCTGACTCGCTTATATAGGCGCACTTCAAGGACGCTGCACTCCGGCCGTGCTCTGCCGCGTTCTCACATAATCCATGACTTTTTATAACTTCCTTCCAAGGTGTTCAATTTAAAATCTAGAAATCCACGAGTTATGGGAGTTTACGTGTGTCGTGTGGTGTGGCAAAATTTTAATTTATTTTTAACTTTTATTTTCGGTCTGACGTCACCGCAAATTTTAAATAGTCCTACTGTTGCAACACGCCCAGGAAATTTTAGGAATTTTTAAACGGCATAAGTTACAAACATGAAATTATGATCAAAATGTTGGCCCGGATTTTAGCCGCTCAAAAATGTAAATTTTATTTAAATCGGTTAGGAACTGATTAAGTTATTACTATAAACAGAGATTTCTCACATCCGCCATTTTTATTATTTATGTATTTTTATGTATAGCTCTGAAGGTATGTTAATTATTAAACCGGAAAAATTACTAATGTGTAGCCTGTATTAAAATGCGTGTTTTAAAAGCTATCCCATCTTCGTAGGTGCGATATCTTGGACACAATAAAATTGTTCTGTTATTGCCATGTGGGCTATTTTCGAGTGGTTTTAAAAATTCTCTAACATCTGTTCTACTGCGTTAAATGACATGAAATTAAGGTGTGCGAAACTAGAAGAGTGGATCTTTAAGGAAAACTACTTTTTAAACCGGAATCTTGGTAGACTTTTGAATAAGAAAATGTTAAAGTTGAGTGACCTATTTTATACGTTCAGATAATATTTAAAAATACTTAAATGGCTGGAAACTACGAGATTTAGATGAATTTAATTCTCTTTCGGACTATTTTAATTTATTATTTACTTTATGTCGTGTGACAGTGTTTAAAATCAGTGAAAAAGCATCTTATGTGTACTGTGCCTCTGGCAAGTTACTTCGAAATTGGATTAACAAACAACAGGTTCGTAAAATGTCTTTTAATGGTTATAGAAAATTAATTATGTGTATTTACTAGCTTCTACCTGTTCTTATCGCTTTTAAAATGGTTTAACTTTATTGGAATTAGTGCTGAAAGGTTTGATAATTTCATCTGTATACCGGCTTCCTATTTCTACTGATATTTCATATTACTCCGGATTTAAACTACTTGTAACCTATTAAAACTGAAAGAGAAGATTATTTACAGTATTTTCATCTACTTTTTAACTCTTGACATTACTTGAAAAGCCTAAAATCGTTTATGTAAACTGTTTATGCAAATGAGTTATCGACTTTCCTCAAAACTACTCCATGTTATTATTAGGTGGTTAGAAACTATTAGAAACTTATCAATTATCCTTCTAAACTGTCTCAGGCATTATTACATTTACTTTTGGAACTTTTAAATGGTCAAATTACATCAGAATCTGTTATTTTCATACTGCTTCAGTCTGCTATCCAGTAATCATATTTATTTCTTTAAAATTTCCTCAGAACTATATTTAACTGTGAAGTTACTGTTATTGTAAGTCTAGGCCTGGCTTTTATTAGCTTTTCACAATCTTTTCTGTATTAAAATCTCTTCAGAAATACCAAAATCTGGTATATGGCAAAATTTAGGGTTAGATTTGCTTTATAGTGAAGTTATTTATTTCCCTCTGGAATAATGTTTAGTAGTTATGATAAAAGGTTTGTTTAGGCACTATATTTACTGTTATTTAACATTTACTTCCTTAAAATCTGTTCAGAATATCTCCCTAACCAATATTAGGATCTGACAGTGAAAGTTTACTTTTATTTGGAATAACCTAGTTCCTGCTGGAATATCCTTGATTTATTGCAATTTATGGTTTATTTATGTTTGCTATATGCTGTTTATTTACTTTACTGTACTCAAAGTGTTGTTATCTCGATTTTAACTGTGGTATCGTGTACTGATGTTAACCTCAAACTTTGTCGGATTTTAACGGAATCTCGAAAATAGAGCGAAGGGTACCTTACAATCTACTATGATAAAAGTGCCATTGCAATTCAAATTAAAAATGATAATAAAAGATGAAGTATACTCCTTTCTGCTATGACTTAAATTACCTTTACTTTGCATAAATTATTATAAAATATTATTAATGATGCTAATTACTGATAGGAGAGATCAGGACGGTAATTTATACATTAACAACACCGTTATTCATACATTTGTCATTAATTTACATTTATTGGAAAAGCAATGTTTATCAGGATTATCATCAGTGATGCTATGTAAGCAATTAAACAGATACTCATTGTATGAAATAATAGATTATTTTACTAACATTCTTAGTGTTTCTGTCTCTCTATTGATTTTGCTCAGTGGGGCAGTGAGATTCTCTCAAGGGTGATACAGGGTTGGTCAATACAAGAGTTATTTGTGGTGATAAATATATTGGCATGATAACCATTTAGAATAAAGTGTTGACTCCGCTGCTTGCAGTCAGGTGACGCGATGATTCTGTTTTATACTTGTCATCAGAAATTGCCACTCCAACACCTCCACTTCGCTTCCTCTGTGGAACACCAGTCAAACAAATACCTCACTGGTGTTATCCGCCGCACACATCTGTCTCACGCGGGCCACACAGTCTTCGCAAATACTACATACATTCACTGAAGGCTACTCAGCTGCCAAGGTCGCATTCTGGAATGCAGCCAGACATCTACCATTACCCTATTGTTCACACCATCCAACGGTTTGGGCTACATCTCTAGCTTCCCGCAAATGTTTGATTTCAATGGTGTGTGGTTGCTCACAGCCAATACACTATAGGTGGGAAGTGCTAACAATATACCTCAAGCAGCAAAAGAATTTAAAATTTGGGAAATACAAAAGGAGATCTATACAGACATATTTACCACAATAAAACTTCCTTTGCAACTCAAATTAATAATGACTAGATAACCCATGTGAAAATTTCACAAATACAATGAATATTAACATTGGGGGATTGTAATAGGATGAAAGAAGAACCTCCTCATTTGTTTCAATTGTTTATTTGTTTAGTGTAATAGATACATAACAAAAGTCGATGCCAGTGAGGCAGTTTATTAATATCTCTGTGATATCTGCTACTGCTGTCTACCAGCTAGGCTCTGAACCATCTCTTACACGTGACTTTAATTGTTATTACTTTTGCCCTTTAAGGCTCAAATTCCGAAAAATTTCATTCTTAAGAAATGATGTGACCAAAGCAGAGACCTTAATCTTTAATATCACAGCTCATTTATCTATTTAGGTTAGATATCAAGGGAGATAACATGATAAAAAAAATAGGTTGAGAAAATAATGATAATTTTGCTCTTTAAGGGTCGAATCCTGAAAAATTTCTTGTTAATTATCAAGGGAGATAAATGGCTTGTGACACAAAAATGTGTTGTACTTTTGCCCTTTAAGGGTCGAATTCCGAAAAAAAAACTTCTTGAAATATGATTTAACCAAAGTGGAAACCTTAATCTCTGAAATAATAATTCATTTCTCAATTTCAATTAGATATCAAGAGAGATAAGTAGCTCATGACAAAAAAATATGTTATAGAAATAATAATAATTTTGTCCTTTAAGGGCCTAATTCCAAAAAAATGCCTTTCTTAAAATATGATATGACCATGGCGGAGACCTTACTCTTTAGATATCAAGTGAGATAAATAGTTCGTGGTACAAAAAACAGCATTTTAGAAATATTAACATTTTTGTCCTTTAAGGATTGAATTCGGAACAATTCCTTTCTTAGAATATGATGTGATCAAAGTAGAGACCTTAAGTTAAAATGATATCTCATTCATACATTTTGGTTAGTTATCAAGGGTGATAATGACCTGTGATAAAAAAATTCTTATAGAAATAATATATATGATAATAAAAGTTGAGAGAGGGGGCTATGATAACACAGAAAACAGTACAGGCACAATTACTGAACATTTTTTCAGGTTACTACTTGGTCATGGTGTATAGAAAATTAAATGCATCCAATAAACTGTAAATTCATTACTGTCAACCTTGCAATGAAGTCTTCATGAATGTACATAATCCAGCGGTACACCAGTGAAGACTTCATTGGGAAAATCACTGTTCTTACTAACTGTCAACCTTGCTGTATGTTTTATTTCCTTCCTAACATAAAATACTGTGTTCTTATGTTTGTCTTATATTTTATGTGTCATCACATCCTTTCTGCTTCCAGTTTTGAAAATTATGCTGTTACTATCCTAGTTGTTTTGCACACCACCTTAAAGCATTTTCAGTTTTGTTATTACCCTCTATTATTGTAACTATATGATGGTACTAGAGTAAAGTCCATTGCACGGGCAGCACGCGAGGCTAGTGAAAAATTTTTAAGTGCATACTGATAATCACATCATTAGTTAAAAGTGCCTTTCAGCATAGTACAATACTGCTCTACCCCTCATTTTTCACTGTTTCTTACACGACAGGCAATCACAATGACTGAGACTTGCAGCAAGAAAATGAACATCCTATCTCATCCTACTTGTTTTTTTTTTTTTTAATTTCTTTCCCCAGTTTACACTATTTGCAATTACTTCCACAAAGCCCACCAAAAAGATGGAATTTTTTATTGTTATGAAAAACTTTCTAAGGAACTGTAATTTAAAAACCAAATATTTATTTTATTGATATATTTCCTGTAAATTTCCTCTTTTCATAACTACTATCAAAGAATTATTAAACTGTTTCTCTTGGTTCTAATAACTGCTATAAGAACAGATCATTACATGAATTTATGGATTTAATAAACAAATACCAACATATAGATTTAAATGAACATCAAATATTATATTTTTTTACATAACAGAAATTGCATTTTAATTGGTATTGCACTTCTTTTTGACATTATAATTGCAAATTATATCAAATCCACTTAATTATTTTCATGTAAACATTCTCTCTGTTTTAATACACTCTCCTGTTTATTATTGTCTGTCAAAATTTAATAAAGGAAGGGAAATTAACCCATCTCATACCAAAGTTGATGGCTGCAATGAAAGAAAACACATAAGGCGGATACACAAATTTTATATCTTCGTTCCTGTAACTGCTTCAGTTAATACAGCCTAAAAAACGCATGCTCTTCTCCTTACATGAATTTCTGCATCTAGTCATCGTAAATGAACAAAAAGCAACATATAAATTTAAACAATTTATGCAATTTTTTTAATCTCTGCCTCACATTATAATTTTTTGTCTTTTTGTACTGTTACTTCCAGATCAACTAATTGCCTTTCAGGTAGCATTGCAGTTCCACATTCTTTTAACAATGTAAGTGTAAATAAAACAAAATTTGATTATTTAGAAGAAATTTACACTTTCCTTCCTTTAGCAATGAAAGAGCAAATAAAATCATATGCAGTTATTTATTTGAAATTTCTGGTTAGTAAAGCAGTGCTGTTATGGTAGCCAATGTAACTAATACTTCGTGCATTATCGAGACTCGCTGAAGGTTACCAAACCATTCAGGTACGCTTTCTCCAGGTTCAACGCATTTGATCTTGAGCTACAAATATTTATATACTCATAAGCAGTGGAGCAAGAAGTAATGCCATGAGACATAAGAAGCATGTAAAGGAAAGATAAAGTAAAACCACCAGGTACCATAGTTGGAAGGAAGTAGGACTGCAGTTACAAAAAACACAATATTTTGTGCTTTGTCCTGCCTTCTGAATATAGAAGTTGTAGCAATATATAGAGGCTGTCACATTAAGTTGCTGTTGGTATGAGTTATATCAACTCTGTGGCATGGGTTTGATATAATGTTATGCTGATTATTAAGGCTTACAGGTTCAATTTTTTGTACAGAAATAATTACAAGTATACTCACAGTCAGTGCAGATATGAGATGGTTTCTTTTTAACAGTGAGGTTCATAGTTCATGTGCCTATGCTCTTAAATGGGCTTCACCATGAACTAGTTACCCTTCAGGATAAATGGCCACAGATAGCTAACTCCAAAAATCTAGACCAAGCGATGCTTCCATGCTCTCACAATATCAATAAATGTTTCACAGCCTGAGAAATCACAGTTCTTCCTAAAACAACATACCCATCAAAACTCCATAGGTGAGAATTGATCCACCAACACATTATGGACACCATATACCACTGGACCTTCATCCCAGATAATACTTATCTTCCTCTTAATCATTCAACATTAGCAAATTTATTACTTGCATGTGTAAAGTGTTTATTTATTTTTATTAATTTATCATATACATGTTTTTGTGGTAATTTTTCGCTACTTATATATTTCTTTAATTATCACCTATGATTAATTTTTTCATACTTAATATTTTCAACAATGTTGTTTACATCTACATACAATAACAGTTTGCTATTTATTGTGAATGTAGATGGCTTTGAGCTACGATCTTCATGTTCGAGAGCAGCCCTTGTACCATCTACTAACTGCTCATATTCAAAAGGAAAAAAGGAGAAATAGAAGAGAGTGTGAAGTCACTACAGACAGGCATACATCTGAACTGTTCTCAGATGTCACTGAGTGACCAGGTTTCACTCTCACTGGAACTTGTCGATTCTCTGATTGCCACAGGTAACAGAGCATGTGTATTGCCTCTACCAATCACTTTAGTTTTTCACTCATGCAATCATTATTACTTATTATTGTCATTATAGGATTTACAGGAAACTAGTTGTTACTATTATTAATATTATGATTGTTATTTGTCTATATTTGAGGAATTTAGGTGAAATGTCATTTGTGAAACTTGTGACAAATGTTGTCAGAATCCAACCTTCCTTTGAAATTAAGCTTTATTTTGCACACATTTCAGTAGTGAATTAAACCATAGTTGTAAATCAATTAAAAATATAATCTTCATCTTGTGTCTTAACATGTTGGCTGTTAAAATCTTTAATATTTGTTACAGTGTAATCTCAAATTGATTTTTAATTCACAGAATTAGTAATTATATATCTGATATATTAGTGATGCCTGTCATGTGGCTTCATGCAATTTGAAGCTGTAAAAAGAGATGAAACTATGCCGGGTGGGTGAGTGGTAACGTTCAGGTTGTTGCGATAAGTTGCTGTTTGCTCGAGTATTACTAACTCTTTGGCATGGGTTTGATATATTGTTATGCTGATTACTTAGGCTTGCAGGTTCAATTTTTTGTACAGAAATAATTACAAAGGTCACTATAAAGTTTATGCTGGTTTAATTCACATAACATATACACTACCCATCACCACCACTAATTGAATTGAGCTTGTAGACTGTGGATAAGGCTATCAAGAAACTTCTTCACTTTCAGATTACTGGCTCTGACCTTGCTACAGTTAGACAACTTTGTACACAGTGTAGTGGCCACAAATCCTACAGGCTCAAATGTTCTCCACGAAGAACTTACAGTTCACATTAAAAGGACAGCATTATCATGCTTTATAATAAACAATGGGAAGCTGACATGCATTACTCTTAAAATCTAAAGGGACAGCATTAAATTGCCTTTTTGTCCACTATATAAATAATAAAGAGAAGGCTGGCCTGTGCTACTAATACAATAAGCCACACTCTTACTTAGCGTCTGGCATCCGCAACCACCAGCTTCCAACTAACTCAACAATCACTTTTCTGCACAGAGCGCCTCTGCGCTCAGCAATTTAACGTGAAGTATCTGAGCCTTTACAAATAATTACTTCCAAAATGTTTCATTAAGCCATAATATTACCAAAATGCCTTAAATTAATGACTGCCTATCCACTATTTTTTCCTATAGCTAATCCAATACTGTGTCGCCACAAGATCTATCATTTGGTAGCATGTGGGTTCAAATCCCTGTCTGACCATATAGATTTCAGTTTTCCATAGTTTCTCAAAATCGTTTCAGATGAATGCCAGGATTGTTCCTTCAAAAGGACATAGCAAAACTCCTTCCCATTCCTTGCCCCTAATACTTTCCCAGCTCTAATGACCTTGACATCAACAAGACATAAATCCATAAAAAAGATAGAGGTGATGAGAATGGGAGGAGTAATATTTATTGGGGAAAAAGTGCACGTACCTATGTTCTACGTATGTTCTATAGTGTTGACATGTTTTGGCTCAATAATTTGATTAGATTAGTATAAGAAAGCAACAGGACAAATGAAAACATAAAACAACTAAATGAATTTAAAATAAATTAGAAGTAGGAAAGTAAACCCATTACTTATCAGAGATGAAAACAGTGATGAACATAAAAAGACAAGTAAATTTTGCAATTGGTATGAAGCTGTAATTAGGAAAATGGTCACGGTGGTAATGAGATGATAAACTGAGAAAATAATGGGAAGAAAATGTCATAGAAATACAAAGAAAGAAACAAGCAGCACAGACACAGAAGAAGACTACTAGGCAGCAGTTACAATAATAGTGAAAATGAAAATGCTTTTAGGCCTGTTGTTTCCTTACCTCCTACTAGTTTTTGTGAGTAAGTTTTCATACTGAAATGTAAAATTTTGTCTTTTTGGGTTCGACACTGCCCTTATCTCTGTAAGGAATGGTTATACTTTCTGCATCTTTCCATATTTTCATTGCCTAAAAGCATTTTTCTTCTCATCATTGTCCATACATATGGTAAAACTGTAACTGTGAAAAAGTCTGTACATTTAAAATATTTTTTTTTTTTTAATTTAGTTGGGGGTACTAAGTTACAGAGAAGGAAGTAAATGATTTTATACTTAGAAAAAAATTGTGTAATTGTAATATGGGATGAATAGGATTCACAAATAAACTAGTGGTGATATGGTGACGGTGTATATTTTACTATACAACACTTCACAGTTAAAAAAGGCTATGTTCAATTTGATGTGATGTCAAAAAACTGAAAAATTTAAGATAAAAGTTTTCACAAATTAGTAGCAGTTTTTCATTGAATACAATTCACATAGAAACTATTGGTTGAAACAGTGGCATAGCTAGCGTGGGTGACACCCGAGGCGGATATCGATGGTATCACTCTTTGAAAACTTAAATTCACTTTAAGTAAAATACGATATTAACAAAACATAATTAAATAAACATTTATTGTTATTCAAAATAATGGTTTGTTAAAAAATTGTAATATTAACAACATTTAAATGATATACAAATAAACTAAAAATAATTGCTTTCACAATTTCCTCTTTCTAGCTTTGACAGCTGCAAACTTGTAAATCACATCTTCAAAATTAATGATTTGAGTTACTTCATGTTCAGTAGTCAATATGGCAAGATTTTAGCCACGTTTGCTCATCAGTGATCGAATGTGGTTTAGATAAATTTAACTCCTCTGAAGATCGGGCCTCACTTGCCCGATACTGTTCCGAACCGTCACCGCACCGACACGTTTCTTACTGTTGGCACTCACTCGATCGAAGTTTGTCCAAAGGACACGGCGTGTCATCCGACACTCGGCCGCATTGGATTGGTTTATGTGCAGACCAGTGTCGACCTGTTGGTTGTGGAGAAACAGATAGAGTTCGGAAAATTCCCTTCCCTTAAAACCAGATGTTGTTTTCATGTTATTGTTTCCTTAAAACAAAAGTGTCTTTTTTCCATGTTCATCAAATGTTCGTAAAATGTAGGAAGAGCCCTAGCATCTTTGCAATAAAAATATCAAAGCTTTGCCAAAGTTGAAGATCAATTTTAAGACCCACAAAAATTGCATCCGAGATCCACATTTGCAACGGGGACCTCCCACACCCGAATCACATGCTTTAACCATTTCAGTCACCAGACTAACCTAGACGTACTGAAAAATATATATTCAAACACATAAAAGTAAATTTGTGTTTTTGGATAGCAAAAATAGATGGTACCTATAGAAAAAGTATGTAATTTTATAATGTTTGAAAACTTATTTCTCATTACACCTACATCCAGTCTAGTGACTCAAATGGCTACTGCGTGCGATTTGGGTATTAAAGGCCACGGTTCAAATCCTGGCATCAACTGTAATTTTTGCAGGCCTTAAAATTGACTTTTACCTTGGAAAAAGCTTTTATCTGTTAATGCGAAGATTCTAAGATGCTCCATAGTTTGAATTTCATGTTAATCTGTAGGTCTCCTTTTCAAGTTAGATGACTACAATGTAGGTGAAGGGAGAGTTTCCCAATAAGAAACTCAGTGACTAGAACTTTGAAAAATAAATTATTATTTTTATTATACAAAATCGTTATGATCTATATTTAAATTAAAATATGTTGCAATCTCGTTCTTTACTAACAAAAAATATTGAGTGAATCGAAAAGAACCTCAAACAAAACAAACATTTAAAGTGCGAAATGATTACCATTTCATTGTGATTGCATTGAAACACGCTAGAATCTTTCATTCCGGTACAGTGTGGTGATGATTTGTTAATACTGCGTTGGAATACTAGACTAAAGACCGAGTAGGTGACATGGACGATCTATGGAAAAGTGTCGGCTGACTGTCATTGCGGCGATGGTACAGACCAGTATTGGCAAAGTGCAGCTTGACCTTTACATGTAGCAACTGTTACACGAACTGGCGCAAATTAAAATCTCAACACCCAGATGGTGTTGCTATAAATGAATCAAAGTTGGCCCCAAGTATCCCCACATGAAAAGTATTAAATGATTAAAAAATGAAAGCTTTATATATAATAGTATGACAATTATGGGCTATTTATTTTTCTTTTTTCTTTTTTTACAACAAAAGCGTATAAGTGGTGAACACTGTGGTGTAACATGACACTTTGTTATCCACAAGTTCTTGTTGGTCAAGTATGCCAAGGTGAAGAGTGACAACTGTCTACATTCAAATGTCTTACTGTGAGAGAGGTTGGAGGATTAATGTGTTTTTAAAGGGTGTTTCATATCGAGAAATCTCCAGAAGAATTGACCGTAGTGCAATGTCAGTATACAGACTTGTTACACAGTGATAATCGACTACATGTTCACAGGCGTCACAGAGAAACTGCTTACATGCTATGATTTCAGAACATCACTCAAGTGCAACCACTGGTATCATGTTTTGTTGGCAATCAGTTTTAACAACAGAACTGAGTTGGCTGTTATTGAAGGCACAATGACAGCCCACCACTTTGTGGATGTGGTGCTGCATCTTATTATGATACTCTACATGTTCACCATCCAAATCGCATCTTCCAACAAAATAATTCCTGTCCTCATACTGTGGCCATCACAACACAAGACTTTATAGGGTTTACAATCACAATTTTGACAGCATGGTCTCCAGATTTGTCCCCAATAGAGCATGACTAGGCTGCCAGGAGTAGCCACATTAGATCACATGGTCACCCTGCACAAACTGCTATAATTGACTGCAAAAGACATGCAGGCATAGAGAGACATACCCCAAGAAGATATCCAAACACTTATTGATTCAGTGCCAGTAAGGATCCACGAATGTATTGGTGCTCAAGGTGGGTGAATTTCTCACTGACAACTGTATCTGAAGATAATAAAACCCTGATCCATTTTGTTAGGTACCCTTTAGTTCACCAAAAGCACTCCCACTAGCTATCCCCAGCAGCAAAATATTCTATAAACCGATTTTGAAGTCGCTTAGGCTGGACTTAGAAATTTCAGAAGAGTAATTGTCAACTTGAAGGAATTCCCCTGTATTCACATCCACAGTTAAAACTCATCATTAAAATCATTTTAAAGTGTATTTATTATATCGGGAAATGTTTATTTTAAGAGATATTCTGGTTTGTTCATGTTTTGAAATACACGATCAGAAAAGTAAAAATACAAGATTTGAAATATCTTTGAATCGAGTAAAGCTATAGCTGAACTTTTGTCACCAGCTATAGTCAGCATTTTTCCTGATATTTTGGTAGTAAAATTAAATAATTTGGCAAAGTTTAATTAGCAGTTTTAATTAAGAGAAAAAATGAACTTTTTAACTAAAGGGAATATTAATTTGAAATGTATATCAGTAGATAGCCCAAATTAAGGCAATTACGAATATATAATGGTTTTAGTAAAAAGTATAAGCATTCGTCAGAATAATTAAGTTTTCAAAGATAGATTGTCGCAGATTGTTGCTGAAGCGCGTAAAAAATTCCGCCAAGTTGGTCACATGATGACTTCAATTTTAAGATTATAGAAACCCTTTTGAATGTTAAAATAAATCAAAACCGATAGAACATGGTCATAGGAAGCCCCTGTAAAAATTTCAAGTTAAACTATTTAGTACTTTTAGAGATATTAACTAAAGAAAAAGTTGCTGACGTCATAGGCTCTGAGAAGTCTATAAAAGATCTTGCAGCAAGCACAGATTGTCTCACTCTGGTCTCATTCTTTCGTCGGAAAGTGACCGCACAACTCCGCGGAGCAAATTGTTCCATGTGGTAGTGGTTTAGGCAAATTCCAACATGCTGTAGTACTCACTAATGTTAGGGGGGACTTTGTTAGTTTTTGTCTTCTCGTGTGAATGTACTTAATCTGTAATCTTCAAAGAAACTGTTGTTTGATGCTTTATTCATGTATCTGGTATCGACAATGTACGAGAGAACTATTATCAAGAATATAAGTATTGTGTTACTTTGGAACTGTGTCGAGTGACTTTATTTCAATTACCCTTTGCATCTGGGGTTTAATACGAATGCGTGGCAGCCAATCTATTTAATATTATAGGTACCAGAAGCCTATACATGGTCATGAACTTAATTGTTCACAGTTCAGGTGAAAGTGTTTCATAAACCCTGTGCAGCCCTGTGGCCTGACAATTTCTTATTATTTCTTCTGGGTATGCCCCTGAATATATCTTCGAAGTTTCATAAACTTCTACCATTCCTGTATGTGTGTTGAGTTTTTAATTTGCTCCAGTGTAACTATAGGGCGACCATAAGATTCTGCTATAAATTTAGAAAAGTCGAAAGCTATCCAATCATTTGTTACTGAAACATTAACAAAAGCTGTTTTTAAATGCCTTCGCAGCCTTGGACCAAGACCAAGGGACATCGAGAGGAAAGTTAACAGAAGTGGCTTGGCCCAAGCAGAAGCAATTCCAGACCCAGATGGGGTCACATCGGTGAAAACCCAGGATCCTGGTCCCACAAGTCGTGAGATCCTGGAGGATATTGTATAGTCAGAAAAGCAACTCTACATTAAAGTCCTTCATAGAAATAGAAGAATAAAATATAAAAACAGCGTAATTAAAAAAAAAAAAAAAACAACGGTCAGGTAATATAAGAACATGCCTTTCGATATCATCCATCTTTACATGAACTACTTAACAATTGAAATATTTTACTACCCGCCTAAGATATACATAGCTACAGGCTACTAAATATGACATTGTATGTATCGAAGACCATCTCTAAGTGTAAATTTTGATTTCTAGCGCCCCTCTGTAGCGTATAAATAAAAATGTAAATAATTCCAATGTTGAAGAACAGAAGTTCGACATCTCTGTCGATTTAAGGAACCCGCAAGAATTTAGGTACCTGTATTTGGCAGAGAGGTTACCCATAATATAAATGTTCTTCTTCTCAAAATTAATTATGCAAAATTCTTAGAGAATCATAAGCTTATTTATTTCGTCACGATCATATTTGCATATTCTTGATCAGTAGAAATCATAGCAAACTTACACGAATTTAAGTGCTTACTAATGTTACGATTTCACTAGCAAGATACGCAGTTCCGACTGTTTTAATCACATGTTCTATAAAAACTGATTACCAATGGCAGACGATACCATCAATGAACACTTGCATCCATTCGGATTGACTTGAAACCTGACAGTGTTGCTAGTTTAATGCATTGTTTCCTGAATCATCTTGTTTGTATAAATTCCAACATAATGCGATTTCATGTCGAGTATAGGTGCACTGCCGACAATAGGTACGTACGCATAATGTAAATCGGATAACGCGAAATCAGTCAGATGATAAATTCAAAAATTACTAGAAAATACTTCAAGGCACATGTGAAGTTTGAAAGCTAATTGAATTCCAAATAAGCAAAACAATTTTTAAAAATGAATTTCATGCCACGCTTAAAACGTCTGAGTTATCTAATGACTGTATAATGGAAGTGGAAGCCTAGACTACACGTATTCCGACATTAGGATTGGTGTAATGCACCCTCTGGCACACACTTTTAGTGAATCGCGGAGTAATAATAATACACTAGGTTGCATTTTTCATTTGCAAAGGAAAATATAACATTTTTATTTAAATAATTTTGAGGATTTACAATTTAATTGTCTAATTACCATGATTTTAGCAATTTTAGATATATATCCTTTAATTTTAAAACTTCCTCGCTATACAAGAAAACTTACATTATATACGCCGCCGCTACTAACAAACCAAACAATAGTGACGGACAGCAAGCACAACGATTTCCTGCGTCGTTTGTTGGAGCTACAGAGCAAAGCTTGTTTAAGCACATGGTGTTATCAGTAATTATACTCTATTGTAATGAAAGAGCCCCCTGGATCGCATTTGAAAAAGTGCTACAGCAACTTAAAAACAAATATTCAAAACAATAAAAGTAAAAGTGTTTCAACACCAAAAGATAAAAGCAGTCTATCAAAAAAAAAAATCGATTACTATTTTCGAAAGGCCCAAAGGGGTGACACCCGGGGCGGACCGCCCCCACTGCCCCACCGCCCCTCCCCCCCCCTAGCTACGCCACTATGTTGAAATTTGTTGTGGCTCCATTAACTTCATAGGAAAAAGGGGATATGTTTCATTTGATATGATTTGAAAAACAGAGACATTAAATAGTATTAATTTTTTGTTGAACACAATTTGCGCAAAAACTACTGGTCAGATTTTGATGGAGTTATATTTAATGTTCAGCTTGTGGTCCCGTGGATAAAACAGGGTTTGCTTAATGTTGATGTAATGTTAAAAATGTGAGAATTTTTTGTTGAACGTCATTGACACAATAACTACTGTCAGATTTTGATGGGATTTCAATCAATGTTGACTGTGTTAGTGACTTAATCTTCCCTGTAAAATCGTCATATAACATCAGGTATTTATTGTTATACGCAGTTACATAGTTCAGTCTGTATTCTGAAATATTTCTCTTCACAGGTGATCTGGAAGCTGCAGGACGTGAGCTGTCTGCAGCCACAGAGAGATTTGAGGCTGGTCCAGAGGGTGGGCGCATTTCATTATCTCGAGCCCAGCTGCTGCTAGCTGCTGGGGATGTGGGAGGTGCCCTGCGTGAGTTGGACTCTGTGGCACCTGGTAAGCCTTACTATCGCCAGGCCCAGTGTCTTGCTGCAGACATCCATCTGCGTCGCCGTGGGGACCGTGTTGCCTATGCAGATTGCTTTCGCCGCCTTGTTGAGCATGCACCAGGACCTGCTACCTTCTGCATGCTAGGTGATGCCTTCATGCAGGTGCGTAAAAACTGTATGCTTGATTATAAATTATAGTTGTCAAACCACTAGCAAATTGTAACACCACAGAGGGAGTTATACAAATCTCTGTAATTTTGTAAGAGTACCATATTCCAGGGCAATGAACAATATCACTGGATGAAGAGTTAGTTGAGTGGAGGACTTGAATGAGAAAGTATATATTGTTCAGATGTGTCTAGATATGACACCAGGAGTATATAAGTGTATGTAAATCAGGATTGACTCACATTGTCATCAAATTACCAGGACAATTACAATAAATAGTGTGGAGCTGGCGGGCATACTATGTGTTGTGCAGTGGACAAATCTTGGAATAATTGTCAGTGGATATTGGCGATTCACAGCAAGAGTGGAATAGAAATGTGGTTTACTGACTGTTATTTGAATTTGATGTGGCTACAACTCATGTTCATTAAACTTTTTTTACACGCCTTGAAACTTCAGTGATGAAGTAATATAGTGTCTGGTGGCTAACTCCGGTGCATAACTATTGGTTCAATAAAAACCTCTGGTGATTTGTGTGATTAACTACATATGTGTGTCAACTTTTATTCGTAGAATATAGTAGTACCTGAAGTGTGACGTATTCAACTATGCGTTAGGAATAGCCCATTAGACAGGTGACTAAAGACAGTTGAATCTGTGTGAGAATCATAAAGGTGATATCAATAGTAACAGGGAACAGTATATGAACTAAAATTTACAGTACTGATTAATTAAGCAAAACCCAAAACCAAAATTAGAACATTACAACATTTTTACCAACGAGCTTTATACAGGGCGTTCGCCGGAAAACGCTACCCTCCCAGTCTGTTGCCGTCGGCAACTTGCTCGGTCAGTAGAGCCAGCAGTTTCCGCCACACGGCACCGTGAATCACCGCACTGTTTAATACCTCCGCTGCCCCAACAGTGCAGTGCAGTGACCCTTACATTGTTAAGAACGTTTTGTTTGCATTGTAGATAGTTTGTGACTTCAGTCTCTTATTAATCAGTGTTGTGAATAAACGTTTCTTTGCGGTTTGGCTGGTTTGGGGCTTCATACTCTTATTAATCTGTACCGTGTTTGAGTGTGAGTAAAATTATGGTACGTTACAGTTTGCAACAAAGAATATTTCTCTATGATACATATGTGAAGAAGAAGTCGTTTAAAAAGTGTCGCAGTAAATTTCCCAGCTAAATCAACAATTCTGCGTCTGGTTAAAAAAGTAAGAGAAACGGGTTCATTTTTTAACAAAAAGAGGCTGTCGGTCAACCGTATTCTCACAGAGGAGAAAATTGACGATATCGCTTTTCGACTAGAACAGTCACCCAAAAAATCATTAAGTCAGTTAGGGCAGCGTGTGTCTCGAAATATGTTCAGAAGATGTGAAATGTGCATTACACAAGAGGGTCAACACTTCCAGCATCTTTTATAAGGTAAGCTAATGAATTATGTCACATTTAAATGCTTAGCACACAAGTTTATGAAGTTTATGAAGCGTAATTATTATGAAATAATCCGCGGCCGACGGTCGAACACGTGTCCGGACAAAACCGCGAAGTGACAAAACCGCGAGGACAAAACCGCGCAGACAGAACCGCGAACGGACAAAACCGCGAACGGACAAAACAGCGAAACGGACAAAACCGCGAAACGGACAAATCTACGAGTTATCCCATCACTGTTTGATCTCTTATGCTCCAAAATATTATCCTAACGCAGTTTTTAAACGATTTGGGGATCGCAGCTAGGGTTACGTTATTATGGAGTACGGTACTGTAATTTGTTTTGTGTATATGTAATTTATAATCTACGAGTTATCCCCTCACTGTTTGATCTCTTATGCTCCAAAATATTATCCTAACGCAGTTATTAAACGATTTGGGGATCGCAGCTAGGGTTACGTTATTATGGAGTACGGTACTGTAATTTATTTTGTGTATATGTAATTTATAATCTACGAGTTATCCCCTCACTGTTTGATGCAAATTGGATCGAATCTGCAAATGATAATGCTGGATTTCGAAAAAGCTGCAATGAACGCTTTCGCAAAAGCTTTTCCTGGAGTAAAACTTACTGGATGTTTCTTCCATTTTAAACAGTGCATTTGGCGAAAAATTCAGGAAATACCGGGATTTCAAGAAAAGTACAATGACAAAGAAGACATCACGTTTCAAACAAAGATAAAGAAACTTGCAGCAATTGCCTTTCTTCCTGTTTCAGAAGTCATCTCTGTTTATGAAAAACTCTGTGATAGGGAGTTTGCAGACGAGGAATTCTCTCCACTTTTGGATTACATTGTTGATACATGGATTGGACGTATTCTTCGAGGAAATCGACGACGAGAGCCACTATTTCCAATCGAAATTTGGAACCAAAACCAGAATGTTAAAAATTCGTTAGAGAGAACCAACAACTCCGTCGAAGGTTGGCACAATGCTTTTCGGTTATTACTTGGATCAAGCCATTCTACATTTTGGAAACTCATAGAAGCTTTCAAGAAGCAGCAAAATCTGACGGATGTTAAATTAGTGCAATATGGAAGGGGAGATAGAAAAATACAGAAAATGACATATGCGAGAGTCACCAAGTCGATTTTCAATTTAGTTAGTGAATATGATTGTAGCGATGCACAGAAATTTCTTTCTGGTATAGTTCATAATTTCGATTATTAGATAGTGTGCTTGTGTATTTTGTTACAATTTATATTAAGTTATTAATGGTTTATTGATGTTTATTTCGTATAATCCATCTATATTGTATTTTTATTTTCCATAATGTTCATGCTTATGTGTAATTTCTTTAAATAAAAAAATAATGGGGTGTTACGTAGATCACCTCCTCGTGGTGCACCATTGGTAACGCTAAGAATCTACGAACTCTTGTGGTTTTATGTATTCCTGGTTTTTCTGTATTCGCGGTTTTGTCCTTTCGCGGTTTTGTCCGTTCGCTGTTTTGTCCGTCGCGGTTTTGTCCATCGCGGTTTTGTCCGTCGCGGTTTTGCCCTAGAACCGTCGAACAATGCCGGAAACTGACCGCTCGCTCGCCGGGAGCAGTTTCTTCCTTGTAGCGCTAACAGTGGGTTGCGTTTCCCGGCGAACGCCCTGTATAAAGGATCCGTTTCCTTTCAGTATTTTGGAAAGTTAATTTGTTATTTGTTTACGAAAATTCACACCCTTTTATAGGATTCAGGAAAATCTAATTTCTGTTTCTCATATTTTATATTCATAAAATGCTTCATTAATATCTGTTGGATACCTATCAAGTGCTACAATCAGTTGTCCTTGTTAACCATGTCCTCTCATAAAATGGAGAAATCTCCTGCAGTTGGTCATCATTAAAAACAATCTTTTTTAATTATGCCATTACAATAGTCATTAAAGTAAGAAACATTAGTAGATTTCATTTTTCTTAATGAAGCCTAGGAAATCATTCATTACGATTGTTACATTTTTAACAAGGTTTTTTAAATGTAAACAACGAAAATGAAATTGAAATAGAATATCAAAGGTCTGTCTGGTGAAATTCCATTATATATACTGTTCTTGCAAATTATGTTCCTGAGGCTGTACATAATACTACATGAAAAAAATTTCTTCACGTCCATATAAACTTTCATACAAAAATGATATGTTGTTTTATTCTGTTACACTTGAAGTTTCTTTGGGGCTTATAGTTATTGTCCCCCCCCCCTCCCCTCCACCAAATCCAAAATGTCCAGAACTTATATTTATTGCAACATACAACATGTTGGCTCAGCTACATGTTGTAGTTATTTTTCTATTCACAAGTATGGAAGCATATTTCTTTTCTTCTTGTGATATATGTTCCTTCTACAAGTAAATCCAACCAATGAGGGACACTGTGGGTAATGGTGAGTTTCATTCTTTTTACAAAACTGTTTGGGAATAGAACAAGGAATCATGTATAGGGTAGTTTTATGAGTACTGCATAAACAGAAGTGCAGGCCAGACCATCTTATTCTGCTAAAAAATGATTTTTGTCTAAGAGTTTCATGTATTTGGGTTCATCCTTGTCTGCATGTTTATGTCCCATACTGCCATAACCTATAGTAAATGAAATTTCCTTTCACTAACCTAATCTATTTACCTTAATTACTGATTCACATAGCTTTGTTCTTACTAAATCCTACTTATGATTTTTAATATTTCTGTGTTAATTTTTTTAATTGTTATTGTTATTTGTATGGCAGCTTTTGGATCCAGACCGTGCTCTGGAGGCATATGAGCAGGCCCTGAAGAGAGCACCACGTGATGTTGCTCTGGCTCGTAAGGTGGGGCGTACACTGGTGAAGGCTCATCAGTATGGCAAGGCAGTGAGTTACTACCGTGAAGCTGTCCGTGCAGAGGGTTCTGGTGAACTGCGTCTTGACCTCGCAGAGCTGCTGACACGCCTAGGTCAGCATGACCGAGCAGAAAAGCTGCTGCAACAGGAGCTCACATCACCCGCTACTTCCCTTGACAGCGGTAATTAGATAAATATATTCTGTTTATCATATGTTAGCCTATAGTTATGTCACAGTCAGGGCCGGCTTAAGGAATTTCAGGGTCCCCTGTGAAGTTTGATTTCGGGGCCCCCTACATCTTTTCTGTATGAACTTTTGCCTACACTTTTGATATTTTTCGTGACTTTACGCACACACACACACACACACACACATATATATATATATATATATATATATTCAACACTTGACATTCGTGGATGCAGATGTTTTGCGGATGCGGAAGTGGAAAAATAAATTTATAATAATTTAGATTTTAATATTTTATCAAAAATAAACTTAAAATCAAAATAAGTATATTTTTTATGCCAAATTCTACATTTTTAGAAGTAACGTCTATTTACATATCATACTGCCACATTTATTTATTTTTTGCCTCATCTTTCAACAACAAAAAACTTGGGATGATTTCACAAGTAAATTAAATTATTTACATAATGACGCAAGCGTCTAAAAAAAAAACCAATCTTCCTCACGCAAACTTTGTGGAGTTCGTGACTCGACTAATTCAACGTAAACCACAAGGCCACGCCACCACACATCTCCGTGCCTGCCACCTGCCTTTCCATCACTCTAGCGGCCCATTCACAGTACAACTTGAAGGACCTATGTTCATTCGATTTTCAATTCTTGATGGGCCGTGAAAAGGGTTAGAGAACTACATGCAGGACGTGTTGGATGTTGGGACACCCAAACAAACAACACGAGTCCTTCCTCTCCAACAAGCTATGGTGTTAGATCATGATTCGAGGAAAATTCCTGCGAGTGTGCAATAAGGACATGTGATGTGCTGCGAGAAAGTACGTGTGGAAAGTATTGCTTGGAATATTTTGTTGGACTCCTTTTACTAGTGTGAATGGATGAGTGCATCCTATTGTAGTTCCACACGGATGTCCTGTAAGTTGGACCGTGAAGAAGGCGCTTTACTTTACATTTCACTTGTAAATTAGTTGCTTATGTAATAACACCTTTTAGTTCATTTTTATTGCAAGATTGTCAGAAAAAAAACAAGCACATTGTTGTTAGCTAAGAGGTGATGGGAAGAATCTTGCATAAAGAGAAAAGAATAATATAGGTATATTGCAACGTCAGCAAAACATATTCCGGATGGGAAAGCGGATGTGGGATTTCACATGAAAGTTCCACACTTGCGGATGTGGAGATCCGTTACATCCCTAGTGTAGAGCCTAAACAACGATTAAAGAGGGGGACAGAGGTTTCTCTAAATCTGTGTACAAATGGGCCAACAGTTTATTGCGGTGACATAAAATGTGTCTGGTATTTCCCAAGAAGCTGGCAACCGATTGGAACAGAAATGGCAAGCTATATCGTCGTAGGTTCAAGAGAAGAACGACAATCGTGGTAATCATCAGATCTGTCCTGTTTATGGGAAAATAGGATCAACAATGAAGGTGCTCTCGGCATTAAGATTATTGTGAATGCGGCTTGGTAACATTCTAATTTGTAGATTATTTATTTTAGCAGGAAAATCGTTCGTTAAGTAAATAAAAATTATGAAGGGGATCGTGGTGGGGCCCCCTGCGATTGCAGTTCTTGTGGTAGCCTTAAACCGGCCCTGGTCACAGTTATGGTAGTTTAGTTGTAACTAACATTTTTTTAAAAAGGTAGTAGTTCATTGCTTCCTTTGCTGTATTCTCATCTCTGTACATGTTTTAGGTTTATACTGAAATATAATAAAGTTTTGTCAGGCATAAATGTTCATGTGGGAGGGATTAACACTTTTGCCTAAACTGAGAACAATTAAGTTCTTGACCATGTGTACCTTCTGGTACCTTTAACATTTAATAAGTCGGCCGCCACATATTCGTATTATAAACCCCAAATACGAAGGGTGTATGAAATGAGTTCACTTGACACAGTTTTGAAGAATCACACAATACTTGTATTATTGATTAAGTTCACTTTTAAATATCGGTACCAGAAATGTGGATAAGACATTGAACAACAGTTTCATTGAAGATTAGCAGGTTAAGCACATTCATACGAGAAGACAAACTCACTAAGTCCTCCAACTTTAGTGAGTACACACCACGGCATGTTACTACTTGCCACAACCACTACCACTCGGAGCGGTACACTCCGTTAACTAGCCCGGAGTTACGTGTTTGATTTCCAGCAAAAGAATGAGACAATTTGTGATGGGTACATGGCCTTTTATAAGCTTTGCCAGGCCTATGACATCAGTAACTTTTTTCTTTAGTTAATATCTCGTAAAGTACTAAATAGTTTTACTTGCAATTTATACAAGGGCTTCACACAATCATATTCTATCTGTTTTAATTTATTTTAGCATTCAAAAGGGTTTCTTTAGGCTTAACATTAAAGTCTCTTACGTCACCGGTTAGGTGCATTCTTATGCACTGTAACAACAATTAGCGACAATCTATCTTTAAAAACTTAATTATCTGACAAATGCTTCAACTTTTTGCTGAAACCATTATATATTCGTATTTCTCTTAATTTAGACTATCTACTGATAGAAATTTCTCAATTGTATTCCTTTTAGTTAAAAAATTCTTTTTTTCTCTCTCTTAATTAAAACTGCTAATTAAACTTTTCCAAATTAGTTAATTTTGCCATCAAAATATCCAGAACAGTGCTGACTATAGCTGGTGATAAAAGATCAGCTGTGACTTTACTCAATTCAAAGTTATCTCAAATCTTAAATTTTTACTTTCCGAATTGCGTGTTTCAAAACATGACCAAACAGAATTATCTCCTAAAATAAGTTTTTCCTGATATAATGAATACACTTTAAAATGATTCTTACGATGAGTTTTCACTGTAGAAATGAATGCAGGAAAAACCCTTCAAGTTAATTACCTTACACAAAATTTCTAAGTCCAGCATAAGCGACTTCAAAATCGATCTATAGAATATTTTACTACAGGGGATGGCTAGTGGGAGTGCTTGTGGAGAACTAAAGGTTGCCTTACAGTGTGTTATGTTTATGTGTCCATCATGGTCTTCCTTTCATGGTGATTGGTTGCTTTCCCTGTCATTCCTTATATATACAAGGTGTCCCATAAATAGAGATACAAATTTTGAGATGAAATGGACAACATCAAAATGATAGAGAATTGCATCCATGGAGAAATGATAGAGAATTGCATAGTAATCCACGGGGAAAGTGGTAGCAGACACAAGCCTGAGAAAAGGGGGAAAATGTATTCCATTTCATTATGTTATAGGAGACGTTCAAAGTTGAATATCAGTACTAACACAAACAATTCTTGCTACCAGATCCATTTCAGAATTGACTGGTGTTTCGTACACAACAGATTTAAGTATACCCTCCCCCTCCCCCCAAAGAAAAAAATCCAGGCTGCTAAAATCTGGAGAGCATGGAGGACAGATAACCATACTCAAATGTTGATAAACATGCAGTTCATAATGAGGAGTTGCTCTTTCATGTTGGAGACAATAATTTAGTTACGCTAAATGACTGTCTTACCACAACCCGTTTCTCCCAACATATACTCATTCATGTGTGCAAATCTTCCTTGACGAGTTTCTCTTTGCATGAATAAAGTTTTAATCCAAAATTCTGTTCAATTGTTTCCCCCCCCCCCCTTGTATTTTGTCTGTTTTTCATTACTTTCTCATTTCTTCAGTATTAATTTTAGCACTTAAATGCATGGAATATGAAAATAAACTGTTAACAACACATTTTTGCAAAAAACAATATTTGTATAACACTTCCCACACAATGTGCAATGCAACACATAACACAGAAGTTGCGAGGGTGGTCTGAAAAGTTTCCGACCTAACAAAGATACAAGACATCTTTTCTGTTTTTTTTCTTTTTTTCAACATAGTCTCCTTGTAACTCTACACACTTCTCCCAGCGATGCTCCCATCTCTGTAACCTGTCCAAATAGTACTCGGCGTTTTTCTCTGCAAAATAATTGTTCACGAAGGTGATGATTGCCTCTTCATTTGACGAAAATCTCTGTCCTCCGAGTGCAAGTTTTACATGAGGGAACAAAAAGAAGTCGCATGGGGCTAGATCTGGTGAGTAAGGCGGATGGTCAAGCAGTTCAAACCATAATTCGTGAATTTTGGCCATGGCAACCGCTGAGGTGTGAGACGGTGCATTGTCTTGGTGAAACAGGATTTTCTTTTTCTGCAAACGTGGCTGTTTTTCTGCAAGTTCTGCCTTCAGCTGTCAAGTAATGAAGCGTAGTATGCTCCTGTAATGGTTTTTCGTTTTTGAAGGTAATCAATTAAAATAACTCCATGACTATCCCAAAAAACAGTCGCAAGTTTTTTCCCAGCCAAAAAAACAGTTTTTGCTTTTTTTGGGGCCAGTTCCCCCTTTGCAGTCCACTGTTTGGACAGTATTTTTGTTTTGGGCATATAATGATGTATCCAAGTTTCATCTACAGTAATTAATCGGCACCAAAAATCAGATTTTTGTGCCTAAACTGCACCAACAGAGCGTTGGAAATGTTCATTTGAACACGTTTTTGGTCTAATGTGAGCAAACGCGGCACCCAACATGTGGACAGCTTTCTCATACCTAAATGTTGATTTAATATGTAACAAACATGTTCTTTTAAAATGTTCATAACCTCTGCTATCTCTCTCACTTTAATTCGGCGGTCGTCTAGCAACAATTGGTGAACTTTGGCGATGTTTTCGTCGTTAGTTGCAGTTTTTTGACGTCCCGAACGTTCATCGTCTCCCTAGCTCTTAAGGCAACGTTTAAATTCAGCTGCCCAAAATTTCACTGTGGTAAAGTGATGGTGCAGAGTCCCCATACACAGAATACAACTCATCTTTGATTTGCGTAGGCGAATTGCCTTTCAAAAACAAATATTTAGTGGCAGCTCGATACTTGATTTTGTCCATTTTCACAAAAACAGTCACATTAACTCACTCAAACGACTGTTACATAACAACTGCGTGTCCAAAATGGCTGAAACTTTGGTGAATAACTGTCAACAGATAAACAACGAAATTCACTAGCTTTTATTTATGAGTGCTGCCATCTTCATATTGAGGTTGGAAACTTTTCAGACCACCCTCATATATGTGATGAGAAGAATACTTCACTGTGCAAAGCAACACACAACACAGAAGTTATATGTAAAGAAAAGAATTCTTTGCAGTTTATACTACTGCATTGCACTAATAATCTCTACAATATCCCCCTCAGAAGATCATCAACTCATAGACAGTCACTCCACAAGTTAGAGATTATGCTGCCTGAACCCTCTTAGCTAGCTGACTGCAATGGGATTCATGTAACTTGTGACATAGGGCCTTCATGAAGATATCAACAATATTTTGTTGACTTGTGATATATTGAAATTCCACTGTCTCATTCTTCACCTTTTCTCTTACAAAGTGATGCCTAATTTCCATGTGCTTTGTTTTAGATTTGTCAACATAGTTTTTAGCATGTGCAATACCTGCCTGACTATCTCACCATATTTTAGTTACAGTGTCACTTATTTCTTGGAACTTTAATGACATCTTTATTTTTTTTTAATCCAATTCTCCTGTACAAGCTGGCAAGGCCACATTACCTGCCTCCATTATGCTAAGTGGAATCACAGTATGTCTTGAGATTTTCCAGATGATTGGTGGAGCACTTGTAAGTATAAGCACATACCAGCTTATAATCTTTCAAGTGTTTGTACAATTAGACTAATCTGCATCACCATACGCTTCAATGCTCTCATTAGTTTAATAATATGTAATTACATAGTTTTGTGTTTCATTTGAACATTGCAGTATCCTTTAAGAAGCATTCCACTTGTTAAATTGTGGACTTGCCTACTGAGAAGACAATGTAATGTCGTATCTAGTTCTTTGTGACAAATACACGGTTACTACAAAAGAATCATTCATTTTCAAAACCCGATTTATTCAAAGATCTTATACTTAAAAATATGATTGATATGTGAAAATTACCACCAAATCTCCAAGTTTTTTTCTACAGATTTTGTCTACCAACAAGACGGGGCACCCCCTCATTGGAACCTTGATGTTCGTGCTTACCTGAACTATAAACTCCCGCTTCGCTGGATTGTCCATGTTGGTGATGATGACCTTGCTTTCTTACCCTGGCCTCCCAGGTCGCTGGATTTAATGCCATGTGACTTCTTCCTTTGGGGACACATTAAGGACATTGTTTGCATACCCCCACTACCAAAAATCAATAAAAGAGCTGAAGAAATGGATCAGTGATGTATTGATGAACATTGACGCGATCACGCTACAAAATGTGTTTACTGAAATGAACTACCATCTGGACGTGTGTTGTGTGACCAAGGGGACACACGTAGAACATACGTAGAGTGAGCATAAAACTTTGATATTTTGTGGGTATTTTCATATATCAATCATAGGTAACAATGAATGGAAAGAAATGCCGTGAGGAAATATTTATACGGAAAGGACAGGTAAAATACTTGGGTGTATTTTACCTGTCCTGTCCATATAAATATTTGTAAGTATAATACTTCGGATTAAATCAGGTTTTGAAAGTGGATGATTCTTTTGTTGTAATCCTGATAACAGTCCACCAATGAGTTCTCTGTAAGGAAGTTCCTTGGAGTCATCTTCATTACACTCATCAAGAAATTCTGGGCTCTATTCCATTGGGCTCTTAATTACTTTTGCATCTTGCAATCCAAATTCATTCAACCTGTTTGTTAACATAATCTTCTTTTGTGAGAGGGTGACAGTATCATGCTTTTACTTATTGGATTTTACTCCCATTAAATGCGAGATTGCCCCTAGATACTTAATATCAAAACATCTTTCCAGAAGTACTTTAACACTATGTCTTATTGATTTTTTTTCTGTCAGTGTAAGTATATTGTCCACATAAATAGCTAATATGACCCTTCCTTCCTCTGATCACATATCAACTTTGTTACAAACGAATCCAAGATTTTCTATTGTTGAGATATTTATTCCAGCATCTTTAACTTTGCTTCAAACCATTTATTGATTTGCCCAATTTGCAAACCAGTTTTCTTTACCTCTTTGCATTAACTCTTCAGGTTGCTCACTATACAAAGCTTTCTTCAAATCACTATGCAGATAAGCAGATTTAACGTCATACTGGTCCATGAACCACTATTTTTCAACACCAATAGCTACAAGTAATCTTAAAGTAACAAAACCAAATACAGATGCATACACTTCGCCATCCTCTCCTTTGAAAGAAACACTTTGCAACTAATTGTGCCTTTAAACATTCAGCTTCTCCTGCTGTCTTGCTTTTAAACACCTGTTTGCATTTAATGATGGTTGCATTTTGAGGTGGCATAATCAATGTCCAGTTGTTGTGCTCCTTCAACGATTCATTTCCTCACTCATGGCTCCCAACCACTGCACTGCTTCAGTAGAATTAACTGTCTCACTGAATGAAGATAGTTCTACAATATTATTAGTATGAAATGTGTTAGATTACAGTTCTATGTTATCACCTTTCTTTGAGATTATAGAACACCTTTCTCAAATAATCATATTGTGTAGCTTTTGCTAATTACAGAATTTCCCTTTGATTGTCCTGCCTTCTTTACTTGAACAGTTAATATTCTTCACGCTGATCATCTTTGTCCAAAGCTTCTTCGTCTTCGCACTCTGTGTCAGGAAATTGTTTGTATTCTTCTTCTTCTTTGCATCCACTTGACAGGTTTTGTTCAGCATTGATCATTACATTGTCTTCAGGATTGCCACCTGAAATCTAATCACTGCAGTCAAGACTGATAGTGTATTTTTGATCAACTGTTTGAAGATAAAGTCTTTGGATTTATTGATGTTTTATTTAAATACACACTTGCATAACTCCACAACTTGTCTAGTATCTGGTATCCAAATCCTATATCCATGTCCGTATATTCCGTATTCAACCAAAATTCCTTTCTTGGCTCTCACTCAGAGTTTTGAGTGGCGTTTTTGTTTAGGAATATGCACGAAAACTTCACATCCTGCAGATGAGCAATACCTGTCTTCCTGCCAACCCATAGTTCATATGGAGCTAACTTTGTTATGACTGTTGGTGACTCAGTTCCTGATATATGCAGCAGTAAATATCAATTATGCCCAAGCTACTTTAGGTAACCTGCTGCTGCTGATTTCACTTCTCACAAGAACCATTTGAGTTCTTTCAAGTCTCTCTGCTATCCCATTTTGTTGTGGTTTGTAGGCAATCATCTTTTCATATAAAATGCCATTACTCTCACAGAAAATATTCCAATTCTTGGAAGAATGTTCAGGTCCATTATCTGTTGAAATTTGCTTTAAAGTTTTGCCAGTTTGTTTTCAACATGAATCTTCCATCATTTAGACTCAGCTAGAACACTTCCCTTTGTTTTTAGATGTAAACACATTTACTAGCATCATCCACTATGCTAAGAACATATTTTTTGCCACCAAAGCTTTTCAATTTGATTGGTCCCATCCCACGAGATCTGCATGCACAAGAGTCATCACTCTTCAAGTTGCTTGATGGAAGTGTCATTACTACAACTACTACTAATGTAATTGTGATGAAGCTAATGATCTGGTGGTAATTCCCCATGTAATCTAATTACCCCTTTCATATTTTTATTAGTTTCTTTTATAATTGGAGTGTTAAATTCCTCCCCCATTTACTTTTCTGATTTGCAAATTTTAATTTTAAATTCCTTAAGCGTTTTTGGTAAATTATTCATCACTTCACTTGGTAATTTGTTCCAATCCCTGACACCCTTACCAACATAAGAAAATTTTCCCACCCCCTTATGCATGAAATTGAGTGCCAGCTTGTGATCATGGTCACCTTTCCCCTTCCATGCACTATTCCTAATTCTTTGACCAGTATCTCTCTGAGCATCCTCACCAATATATGCCCTGAACATTCCTAGCACTCCCTTCACCCTCCTCCTTTCCTCCAATGACTCCCAATCCAGCTCCTTTATCATATCAGTTACAGATTGGGCCCTGCGATAATTTCCACAAACAAATCTAGCTGCTTTTCTTTGCACATCATCCAACTCTTGGTTAGGCAGAAAGGAAGTGGGGATTACAACACCTCACCTAAACTATGAACATAAAGTTCATGACCTGTGTAGCCTTCTGGTACCTTAAAATTTATTAAAGCGGTCGCCACGGGTTTGTATTATCAAACATGAAGGATGTAATAAATATTTTCACTTGACACGGTCTTAAGATCACAAATACTTATATTGTTCATAAAGTTAATTCATACATTGTCGGTACCAGAACTGCGAATAAGACATCAGATAACAGTTCCATTGAAGATTGACAGGCTAAGCACATTCATATGAGAAGTCCTCCTAATCTTAGTGAGAATACGATTACGGCATGTTACGACGTTTGATTTGTAGTGGAAGGCTGGACAATTTCAAGATGGCTGCAGGGATCAATTCCTGTGATGTCAGCAAATTCTTTCAGAAATTAATATCTCCCAATGTACTGAATGGTTTAACTTGCAATTACTACAAGGGCTTCCTGTTATCCTATTCTATCTATTTTAATTTAGTTCAACATTCAGAAGTATTTCTATAAGCTTAACCTTGAAGTCTCTTATCTCACCAGCTTGGTGCAATTTATGGCACTCCGACAACAATTAACAACAACCTATCTTCAAAATCTTAATTATCTTACTGATACTTAACCTTTTTACCGAAACCACTATATATTCGTAATTCTCTCAATTTAGGCTATCTTCTGATATGAATTTCTCAATTATATTTCTTTTAGTTAAAAACTTTATTTTTTCTCTTAATTAAAACCACTTTAACAAATTATTTAATCAAAATATTCTAGACGGTGCAGACTAAAGCCAATGATAAAAGATCGGCTGTGACTTTAATCAATTCAGAGTTATTTCAAATCTTAAATTCTAGCTTTTCTAACCACGTGGGTTAAAACATAAACAAAACAACTTATTTCTTAAACTAAATTTTTCTGAACATAACGAATACACTTAAAAATGATTCTTATGATGAGTTTTCACTGTTCTACATAAGCAACTTCAAAATTGAACTATAGAATATATTACTGCTGGGGATAGCTAGTGGGAATGCTGTAGTGGCCAACCAAAATGTGGGTCCCAAACTACACCAATGGTCTGATCAAAGTTTTGTAACCCAATTCCCTAACTTCTCTGGTACAACCTCGCATCACCCTCTCCAGTAAATGAACGGTTCTGTAACCTTTTCCTACCACCTGCCCAATGCACTCCACCCAATTGAGTTTGTTATCAAATGTTATGCCAAGATATTTACACTTCAAGCTTTCAATAAGCAATTCTGACTCAACCCTATAACCACAATTAATGTTAAGTTTTTTTATCTGTGTACATAATAAGCTGACTCTTATTGGCATTTATCTTCATTCCATGCTGGTCTACCCATTCTATCCAGGTCACCCTGCAGCTGTTCACAGTCTTCACCTGCTTTGATCCTATTTTATACCATTATATCATCTGCAAAAACAACTAAATTCGGACTGTAACCCATCAACACATTTATTCATTACAATAATTTATGCCCTGGACACGATAAATAAATAATAAATTAGAATAATGAACAGCAACGTTACCTATACACTACCCCATAACACTCCCATATTTACTTCCACCTTTTTTGATAATGTGCTTCCTACTTTAACACTATGCTTTCTGGCTTTTAAGAATTCCTCTACCCAGCAAGTAACTTTTTCATCCAATCCAATAGATTTCAGTTTTTTAAAAACAATTTTATGGCTCATTATGTCAAATGTCTTAGAAAGATGTAGTGCCACTCTATAAACTTGGCTTCCCTTGTCCAATTCATTTGAAATATCTTGCATATAGCCCACAAATTAAGATTCACATGAATTCCCTTGCCTAAAGCCATGTTGTCGTTTTGCAAACCAATTTATTTCCTCACATATATTTCTGATATAGTTGATATCAATCTCTCCCTCATTAATTTCAGACCGAGCGTGGTGGTTTAACGGCTAGCATTCTGGCCTCACATTCAGGAGGACGGCGGTTCGAATACCCGTCCGGGCATCCAGATTTGGGTTTTCCATGGTTTCCCAAATCACTCCAGGCAAATGCCGGGATGCTTCCTTCAAAAGGCCATGGCCAAAAAATTAATTTCAGTCATGTAGAATTTCCTGCTATTCATTCATTGCATGGTGTAGGGATTGTCAGTTCACTGTTTAAACCAATTACAGACTGTGTTTTCACCATTTTTATAATCTGAATGTTGCTACCATGCACTAGTCATTGATGCCACAAATTTAATGTTTTTAAATTTCCTTTTCCACATTGTAATGAATTTACTGCACTTTTATACCCCCTACCCCAAATATAAATGACCATTGTTCTCTGGTTTCAGTAAGAAATTTCTACTGTCATTGTAAATGCAACATCCATTTTTATTCGAAACAACTTTCTTATTATTTTCAGTTATCTGTTTAAGTGACAAAATTTCATGGCCTTTGCCAGGTACTAAAAAGAGTGTATTTAACTTGCATGTAACTATATGCAAAGATATTACCCATAATCTTTGCGTTTACAGTATCTTTTCGAATTGTATGTGGTGTTGTACCATTTGTCGAATTTTTACTGACCCAGGAAAAAACTTTTTATCTGGAGACATGTGATGAGTTGCACCTGACTCTATGACCCAAACATTGCTGCTCAGTACAGCTGGTCCATGGGAAGCACTCATTGTCAATGCCTAGATACTTGTTAGAATAAACACTTGCAAAATGACAAACACCTGCTTATGCCTTTACGTATTCTGTTCTTAAAATATTTTTTTTATTTTTGTTGCTAGATTTGACATCTTTAGTTTTCATGTTTTCATGTATTACGTGTTCTCTTTCCTCACGAATAATGCAGGCTGTTTCATGCCTTCATTTTGTTGTCATCTTGAGTCTTCTGCAAGAAGATTCCTTTTCATAATAGCACACATGAATTCATTTTCTGGTAAGTTACATAGAGCTGATACAATTGTCTCCTATTCCTCAGATAGAATGAACAAAATTGTCATAGCTAGATATGCATCTTCTATAGCATGGGACAACACTAACAAGCTCTAAAACAGTCCTGTTTAGCTGTTGCAAACCTAATTACATTGAATTATAATCAGTCAGTTTCTGCAAATAAAGTTTCCACCTAAGCTGCATAATACTAAATTTGTTGTCACTTGGTGCTTACAACCATTTCAGCTCCCTCCATGCTTCTATTGAGTTTTTTAAGTGTTGAATATGCATTTGCTGTCCATTGCACTTGGCAGGTGCAATCTTTTCACATAGCTTTATTTTGTCTTGATATATAATTGTGTTTCACAGTCAGATCTGCATCAGGGGTCAGTTCTTCTTTATCTGGTTCCACAATAGTCCATAAATCATTTTCCATCATCACAATCTTCATTTGGTTACCATTGTAGACCGATGTTCAAACATGTTGAATTGATTTAAACAACCTGTGTTTGTATTATCTTTCACATTGAAAACTGTTAACCAACTTTATATTGCAAACTGTTTACGATTGTGCATTTAAACTTTACAGTTTATAATACCACTGTACTGTATCTGGGCCCATAACCATTGTTGGAACATGAAAATAAACTGTAAACAACACATTATTAAAAACTACAATCTTTTTATTACACTTCACACACAATGCGCAATGCAACACATTACAGAGAAGTTATATAAAAAGCAACGAATACTTCACAGTTTACACTACTGCCAATCTTTGCGCACTACACTAACAATCTCTACATTTTCATTAACTAACAGAGTTTTTATCATCACTATTATCATAACTAAGCAATGGTTAATTTCTCTTTCCTTATTTATCGTTGCACAGTCTTTAAGGAAAACAGGAAGTAGACAAAAATTCACTTATTTGTATATGTGAATCACTTTAAGATGGTTAACGTAATTTTTTCTATATGTGTTGATAGGTCTGGAGTACAAAGTAAGACTACTACGGCAGTTATCACAAGTACGAGAGCGCTCAGGTGATACAGCAGGAGCTCTGGCCACTTTGCGAGAGGCTCGTGATAGTCAGGTTAGTGTTTTGTTGGCTTATACAAGAGTTTACAAACCATTTCTCACTGTGGTTGACAGCAGCATGGTAAATGATACTGTTACAGGCATTAATATCATGTATTAATAGTTTTGTGTATAAACAAACCCTTCTAAAATAACAGCCTGGAAGTGGGCAGAAAGTCTGATTTGAAATCAGAGACAAATTGTTTTCTTATAAATTTTTTGTTTTTGAAATAATCTTAATTTGGACCTGATGACATAAATTTAGAACTTATGACTCATAAAATGTTTGTTTTTGGTGATACCTGTTTCCCATATTTATGTTCATCACATCATTTTCTTTGGTAAGGGATGTTTTATTTTTATGGTTTACTAATTTTATCTCACACTGTTACCATTTTTATTGCTGTTTTCAAGCTGTGGTAAGTGGTAATTCAAATGTGTATTGACACAGGTGCGGCTGTGTCGGCGCTTTCCAGAGAACTCGGCTGTGAGGGCTGAGGCTGCATCATTGTGCAGGCGAGCAGCAGAGCTGGCTGCTGCATTGGGTGACCATGCAGCTGCTGTGCAACTATACCGTGATGCCCTTACAGATAATCCCCATGACCAGACTGCTCTTGTAGCTCTCGCTAAGCTCTACATGCAGGTATACAACAGTAGTCATCATTACTATTATGTTTAGGATACCTATGGTAACTCATCTAGTCATTCTGCAGCAACAGAAATTATTATTTAAGTACTTTAATGATGCAACTAAGGAAAATGGAAGCGGCTTCTAGGCGATATAAATAAGAAAAGAAAGGGAAATTAACCCACCACATACCAAAGTGGACGGATGCGATGAGAGAACACTAATGCTGACAAACAAACAACACAATATTTCGGCATATGCCTTGCTCACAAATAGAAAAAACGGGCCATTAGGCTCGGAACGTATGTGCACACCAAACGTTACCTAATGACTATGAGAAATATTGTTTTGTTTGTTTGTCAGCATTAGTGTTCTCTCATTGCATCCGTCCACTTTGGTATGTGGTGGGTTAATTTCCCTTTCTTTTCTTATTTATTTAAGTACTTTACACATTTTAGTCTCTTGCAGACATGGAATCAAAAAATGTACAGTAATTCTGGCATTTTGGAGATTTATAATAGGAATTACAAATTACGACAGGAAAATGAACCACCACTTATCTTAGATGATGGTTGTGTGGCATAAACACAAATGAAAGAGTAATGTTTGGGTCTTAGCCCTTTATCAAGTCTCCTACAAGAGAACTTTTTAGGGGGTGGGTATTATTGGAGACATTCATAAAGGGATTATTTATTTATTTCATGTCGAAAGCTTTTACAGTTGTTAGAAACACAAACATAACAAAACAGAAAGATAGAAAGAGAAGGATAACAATCAGCACCAATGAATTTATATTATGGATGTCCAAAAGTCGGAAACTTATATAGCGTTGTCACTGGCATTAATGAGATTTTGTAGAGTGCAGGTTGATTGGCACTGCAAGCAATTGTATAAATGCCAGATGGTCTGTTCTGCCCCATACTTTACATACAGTATTTAGATCTTCGAAATAACACCTACTTGCTAGATTATACTTTGTCCTACCCACACTGCTTCTCAGCCAGTACCCATTGATTTACATGTCATTCTTCCTCGTTACAGATTGAGTCTGGTAACTTTTGGCAGTACATCTAATGCAGTTGTCTTCCTCAGGAAGCTTTTCCTAGATTTCAGCCTTTGTCTGTGGAGTTGATGCCTGAATAATGGATGAGTAGTGTTTTGACTAACCTTATTTCTCTCTTATATTGCAGCTACATCCTGTCTTATATCAGGAGGAGTGATGCCTGCCAGAGCATGTAATTTTTCAATTGGTGTGGCTCTGAGACAACCCGTTAGAATTCTGCAGGTTTCATGCAGTACTGTGTCTATTTGTTTGGCGTAAGCAGACATGTACCAAACAGAATAGGCATATTCTGCAGCAGAATAACATAGCTCAAAAACATATGTTCGAAGCACTGCATGATGTGCATCCCATACGCCTCCTGTGAGTTTCTGCTGGATATTGTTGTTGGCTGGATCTTTGCCCTTTGTGTTTAAGCAGTGCTTTTTGTAAGTGAAGGAGTGATCCAGTATAATTCAGAATATTTTGGATTGAAACAGTGATCTACTTCTACACCCTCTCATCTGACATTCAGTTTCCTGTTGGCAAGTCTGTTTCGTAAATGGAAGGTGCATAGTTGAGTCTTGGATGGATTCAGTTTCAACTGATTGTCTTCTTAGTAGGTTGTGAGAGTATGTAAACCATTCCTTGGATGCTCCTCCACTGTTTCACAATCTTTGGCTTGCACTGCTAGTGCTAAATCATCTGCATAGACAAAAATTTGTGTTATCATCAGCTTAAGTTGATCATTAGTAAATATTGAATAACTTTGGGGTCGGGACACTTCTTTGGGGCAGCCCAATTTTGTATGTTCTCCATCACTTTTGTTACCTTGAAATTTGACTTAAAACCTTTGGTTCTGAAATAAATTTTGGACAATTTCTGTAAACTCAAAGTCACTTGTAAGTTGATATAGTTTATGCAACATGATGTTACGGTGTATAGTGTCATACACTGTAGAGAGATCTACAAAAGCCACTCCTGTGATCAACCCTAGCTCAAAACCATCGTCAGTGTTCTGAGTCAGGTTGAGGATTTGTGTGGTGCAGGTTTTGTTAAATCTAAATCTTGCATGCTGGTGAATCAGATTCGGCTCATTTTTTTGATTCAGTCAATTGCACAGCATCCTTTCAAATATCTTGTACAGATGGCATAACAGAGAAATAGGGTGATCGTTTTTGGCAACGGAACTTTTCCAGATTTCAATATGTCAATAACATTAGTCTTTCTCCGTATCTTAGGTATCTGTTTACTTCAGAGGCAGTTGTAAAGATGCAAAAGCCATTCCATTGCAGTGGTACCAAAATGTTTACCTGCTCAGCAGTTATATCCTCAACAAGCTTTGCACCTTAATAGCTTTTATCAGCTCATTCATTTGAAATTCCACAAAGAGATCTTTTGTTTCTACTTGTGATTACCTTACTCCTTTCTTTTCATCTGAGTCTTACCCCTATGTCATTCAGTAATAGTTGGTGTGCTAATTGGTTGGGTGTTATATTAGCATGAGTATTAGTTTCACATTTGTCACTGTTAAGTCTTTTCAGAAGTTGCCATGCTTTTTGGCTATTTTTTTTCGACAGATCCACATTTTCCAGGGTCTCAATGCAACGTTTTCACTTAGTCTTTACAAGTGCAGAGCACATTGTTAACCCAGATTCCACAGTTTCCTGGCTAAAAGGGCAATTTTCAAAGAACCTCGGGTATTCCTGCAGGAGACATGAAACCTCTTCGCTCATGCCTGAAATGTACATTGTGCGGCAACCTGTAGGAATTGAAAGACAGAAATTTGTTTTCACAGGCTCCACAAAATCATTATAATGCTCAGGCAAAGGTTCTGTGATTGAAATCATATAATCAAAATTTTCAGTAAAAATTGTCCAATTAGCTTTTTAAAAAAAATTAAACCTCATCAGAATGGAATCATCAACAGTCTGAGTGCTGCAAATGTCTGAATGAATATTGTTTGTGTTGGGTGTTAGGTATTGGTTGTGAAACTCTTTTGGTACACTGAGGAGCCAGAGTATCACTTATGAACAACAGTTCTGGGTTATAACACCACTTCCATCTTCCACTGTTGGAGACTGTGGGAGCTAACTGTCATGAAGAATGGTCAGCTTATAATCTTCCAGCCATTTTAGTACAGCTTCCCCACTCCCCTCATCATCCTCGTATCTCCAGATGTTGCTATGGCTGTTAAAGTGAGCAGTTACAACACAAGAAATCTGGCTGAAGAAATTTGCTGATGGATCGAATTGGAACTTCCCATTTGATGGCTTGTAGATTGATGTGACCACACAGTTATACAACTCAATAGTCAGTATTTCAATGTCATTATCATGTGCATATGAAGTGGAAAGCACTACTAGGTCTGGTTTTACAAAGGTCACATTACCATACTGCCAGTGTGGCCTCTCAGCTATAAGACACATTCCTTCTATTTTTAGTCTTCTCTGAGTTTCTCTTGTAAACATAGAATGTCACATTCATATTTATGGTACATATTTTTAATTGAAGATAGTATCTCATTTTTTGTTGTCATTATTGTTAATATTGGTCTTGAAAAAGACTCATTGTTCTTAGAACTACTCATTGCAATGCCTTTGTGGTGGGAAGATTAGCCAGCAGTGCTGTTGCTCAGGTGATCCCTGAGTGTACAAATTAGCTCACTCTTTTGAGAGGCTCTTTCCATATGTGTGTGTGTGTGTGTGTGTGTGTGTGTGTGTGTGTGTGTGTGTGCTCATACCACACAACCATCATTTAATGTAAGTGGTTAATCATTTCACTATCCTAATTTGTAATTTCTTTCCACTACTTGGCACCTATTATTTCATGGTTACTGTGTATATATTAGGGTGTCCCTTACTCAATATTTCGAAAGTTAAAATTTTGCTGCTCCCAATCCCTAATCTTGTTCCAATCTACAAAATAACTCTCTGTGTCAAATTTTGACACAATTGGACTTTAAGGTGACCCTCAAATGTCTTAAAGTTAGAGCATACTATAAGCAAGAACAAATTCCATTCAAAAGTCATATACTCTTCCCTATTGTGACATTTTGTTTATACAGAACATTATGTGGTCAGATCCAACTAACACCCACAATTGTTTAAGAATTTTCTGAATCAAATTTACTAAAAATTAATATGAAAAATTCTCAAAATTATATAAAAAATGGGAATTTTTTAGGTTTTTCAATTAAGCATTTTATTTTTACAAGATAAGCACTATTTATTTGCTATTGTAATATCTATGGACACTAAACATTGTACATTATTTTTTAGTGAGAGAGGATTTTGTGGCGATTTTTACAATTTTCTATAATGATCTATAAAACAAATTGTTTCTCAGTTTTATCCCTTGTGAGAATGTTGTTATAATCTTTAATATCGCATGACAACTCTTTCTGTGACATTATTCATAACAACTATTTTCTGTATTTTCTTGAGTTCACTTTGCTAATCAGAATCATCGATCCATAATGACTGGTCTTTTTCAAGAAAATTGGTGCTGAGAGAAAATCTGGTGAAGAAAATTTTTCTATCAGAAGTTACAAAAGAAGAAAACTTGATATTTGATTAGGAAAAAATAATTTTAATTTCGAATATTCAGTTTATTTATTTCTTCTTCCTCTTCTTTATGTTTGTCTGCAGTTCATATAACTTTAGTCATATTTGCCTTAACCTTTGTTGGAACAGTGTTGTTTGATAGAGTATCAGTTTTAGTAGTTAAATACCACAGATGGTTGTAAAATATCTTTGTAGTAGCATTGCTGATTTATAGTTAATATCTTGATAACCTTTAGTTGACACATGAAGAGGAAACATGATCTAGTGCTCTAGTTACTTCTGGTGAAAGAAACAGGCTCAAACGTACAATCAAGCAAGAAAAATACATATTCTTCTTAAAGAACTCCTTTGGAATTTATAAATTGCTTCTTTACTTCCACCTAGGATGACTTTCACTCAAAGCATCTAAATGAGCGATGTCTGGTACCCTTAAGTGATTCTATTTACGGTCACCAATCCCTCATAATTATCCCAATGGATAAAGGTATGTTCTTAAAATACAACCTCAGACGTCCTGATTAAGTCCAAATTATATATTTTGCAAAAGTTCTTACATCAACTCGGTACCAGCGTAGGCCTAAAAGAAAAGCATCAGACTTCTATCCGAAATAAATTATTGCAGGTTAAACCATCCTCTCACAGTAAGCAACTTCCTCCTGACCCCTAGATGAAAGTTAAAAGTTCATCTCGAAGGAAGATTGAGCCCGCACCACTGTAGTATAACTACTAAAATTTTCTACATCTTCGTGACCAACCAACACGTCGTCTTCTCGGTTCAGTTCCCACCGAATTACTGCCACCCACCTAGGCTAGCAGAGGCTCCTTACATTCATACTGGGCCAGCTGACTCAGCAGATGCTTGATTTTTCAAAGGGTAACCTTATTTTTATTCCGATCATTCTGAAATTTTGATATGTTATGAAGCATATTTTAAATGTCAGTTTTAGTTATGAGAAGAGTTCTCCTAGGATTTGTGGATTTTGTGTTAAAGTAGTAAAAGCTTTACTCTGTCATCATTCCTACAATTCGTTAGTCTGCGAAATGATTCTGTTATCAAAATATTCTATAAAAATTTCCTCAACTTTTGACATATAACACGTCTAGATCCCAAATGTATTTGATAGTGAAAATCGACTTTGACTATAAGTGCAAAGTCAGCTAAAAAACTTGTATGTTCATTATCTCCAAATATATGAGTGCTACCGATCTGTAATATATCTGAAAATTTACTAAATTAAATTCTCTATTTGATGGTAATATTATTTCCTCATTATCTATTTCCCTTAATGCCAATCCTTTGTTTCCAAAATGATGCTTTGTAGCAGCAATTACTCTTTTACGGCTTATATATTGTCGGAATCCTTACGAAAATCACTCCATGTGCTCAGTAAAAGCTTCTCTTTAATCTAAATGTCATTTATATGCCCTCAGATCTTTATGTCCGCAGAAATGTTGAATTTCAAAGTCAGCGAAATATCTTATTTTGTCTAAAAAAAACTTACTTTCCTTATAGTTATTGACTCCATCTTTTCATATGTTGCGTATTATCGTATACCGAACATTTTGAGCTCTGAATATTAGCTGTACCTTGAAAATTGGGTGAAAAAAGTTAGTTGAGCAATAATTCCCGAGCTTGCAAGATCACCAATTTCACGATATCTTCTTAATATAATTTTCTAAAATGCAAGTGTTAGATCTAATTTGAATTGTCACCTCGTTTTACACCTCTGAAAATGAATATGACCAAAAGGCTTCAAAAAATGTTTAAATTTCTTTATAGTATTTTCGAAAACTTGTAAAATAGCTCAAACTCTCCTTACTAACATGTTTTCTGACTCTCATACTACTGGAAAATGCTTCTAAAATTATCTGCTATTGGTTTTAAGTGTGTTAAGGACCCTTTAAACTGTTTTTGAAGGTATACTGACATAAGTAAGGTTATGTGACAGTGATTTTCTGAACATACAAAGCTTCAAGGTGAATGGTTAAGTTCCTTCTCAGTCAAGTTTCAAATGTCTTCATTTTGCAAAATAATATTCATAATTAAACAATAACGGTTATAAATTCAAGATTTTAGTTTGCCATTTATAGTTTTTGCTTATTATATCATTTCATCTGTTCCTAGTTGTCATGATTAGCATTTTATCCTGTAATTATCCATTCAGATGTATTTGGGGACAAAATTTTGTTCAATTTAACATGAATTGCTTTTTTTTTTTTTTATTATTTATTTTTTAATGAATGAAATAACTTTATGAAATCCTTCTCTGATTTTCTCCTGATTTGCTGGCAATTAATTTGAATTATATTAGCACTAGGTGTTTGCCTGTGACTGTGTTTAGACTATGGTCATGGGTCTAGAGTAGTTCCGCATTTATTGTGATTTATGCAGCCTGGACCACAATTAAAACTAATATTACCAAAAATTCTATTTAGTTAAGGAACTGTGGAGAAATGACCTGTCAAGATATTATATTCCAAGCACAAATACAAAAAAAAAGAAACACAGTGAAAAAATGTAGCTAAAGTGAACATGCAGAAAACATATAAACAGAAATCACAATGAAAAAACATGAATTTACAATTAGCATGTGTGAAATATAAAGCAAATAAAGCCTTATATATACAAAAATTAGCTGTACTCATGACTTTGTCCACATGGAATTTGAGATTTGTGCTGTTAATTCACAGATAAATTATCAAAGACATTTTGGATGCTGCCAGTAACTTAGTTCAAGTATGGTGTTAAAAAGTACCGACCTCCCTCTTAATCTGATTATGTCACAATTAACACAACTCCAGTGTGGCAAAGAAACTAATATGATGTGTGAATCATGTTCAAACAAAAAAAAATATAAGTTTACTAATTTGTGGAAACTATCTTTAATTTCTCAGCTTTTCAATTTCAGATCAAAATGTAACATACCCTATTTTACCTACTGAATGTTAGAATTGTACCCAACATTGCCAGGGATGTTTGGGTTGATTTACCACTATAGAATTGTTAGTCGCCCAATGAGAAACAAAGTCGCCTCAGCCTTTTCTGGAACATAATAAAATGTAGACTCATCCTCATTTAACCCAGTTGATTTACACCTACAGCATGTTGAGTTGTATATTTTTCTAATATATATATATATATATATATATATATTGTCAACAGTGAATAGTAACATAAAAGAAAGCACCAAATAAAAAAATATTTCTCTGAGTGGAAATCCACTGGCTTCAAATAAATTGTTACCTATTACTATGAACTGCAAAATATCCAAAGTGTCACACCATTCCCTTGTCCTCAACCTACTGAAGGGGGAAAAATAATCAATTTTATTTTCATTTTTCATCATTGCCAAGATAACAAATCTGCAAAAAAAAAAAAAAAAAAAAAAAAAAAAAAAAAAAAAAAAAAAAAAAAAAAATTGGGGCGTTGTTTTAGCATGAGGAATAAATATCCATTCTAATGATGTCCTTGCACCTTAAATGTTGTTTAGAAATTTCTTCCATCTTCCTTTATAATTATTTTTGCCATTCCAAATGAAGTCATTTTAATGGGTGAGTTGAATTTATAAATTTTGCTGAAAAACAATTTAGATTCTTGGCTCACACCTAACATGAATGATTCTAAAGGTTCAAGTGATGCATTCAGTTTGGGTAAGACAACTTTTCCATTTGCACAAATTTCACTAATTGTATGTTTTATTAATATTTACAATGCGACTGTAGCGCTAATCACCGAAACGAAAGCCACTATGACCAATAACCATATCATATATCACTAATCTCACTTGAAACCATATAGAAGGGGGACTATCACATATAGTTATATAGTAAAGGACTTTTATAAACATTTTCTTAATAGTAAAGCACTTTTCAACTCAGAATAGAATCATTTTTGTAAGGAGACAAAAGTTTTAGAAAGTTGAAATTCTAATGAAAAGGGATTTTGCCACATCCATTTCCACTAATAAAGCATAGGCTAAAAATTTTATTTATAGGAATATATCAATTTTAAAGTGTAACTTGCCATGCAGTTGGATGAAACAACAAAGAAAAAAATAGTAATTTGAGAATTATCAATTAATGAAAAGAGCTATTCCAAATTTTAATATCACAGGTTGCCAAAATTTGAGTAATTACGTAAATTCTAAGTATGTTTTTAGTAATAAAGAGAAAATCAAAACCTCTAATAAAATAAGTAGAAGAATAAAAATAGGTACAGGAAATTGAGAAAATTCGAAGGGTCAAGAATATGATAACAGTTTAGTGAGAAGTTCAAAGTTAGGTGAGAAAAGTAGGATTTTCGAATTCTAATTGTCGCGATTTCCCTCACTTAAATGTTTATGTCAAGGATAGAAATAAAAAATTTACCAGAAGCACTGTTGAAGATTAAATAAGATCTCAAAAATTAAAACACATTTCCCTAAGTAACATGTAAATTGTAGCTTAAAGTAAAAAGGGGCTAGCCAGATATTAATTTTAGAAGTTTTAGTCTGACATCACACAGGCACAAGGTGAGTGGTACAATTTCTGTTAATCATTGATTACTCTCGGAATAAGATTAGTATAGTAATGCAATATGCATTAAAAGATAGTAAAAATTTCAACAAACAAAGTGATCCAAAAATCTCGGCAAAAGAATAAGTATCTTAAAAACTGTTAGTAGAAAACAGAAACAGGATTCCTCGCTGTCATAGCAGGAAAGCTATGTATTTTAGATCAAAGTTGTCATAAGTAAAAAGAAGCAAAAAAATCGGGGCTTTGTCATAATTTCAGACAGATAGGAGCAAATTGGGAGGCTGAGAAAATTTTCCTTATAAAAGGTTATCTACTTTGAGCTTGCCAAGCCAGTTTCCAGCAATCCTTGATCATGGTTGGTTGTGTGTGCTATGTCTCCGTAAGAACTTGATGGTCTGTCTTAATGCGGGTAATAGAATTTTGGCAGAGAGGTTATGGAACTTCTAATCCAGAAGTTACATTACTATTAACTGAAGGCCTTTTCTAATGTTTTCACTAGTAGGGGGAATTTATCAGAGGTGTGATTGCAAGTGGGTTAGTTGGAGCTACCTGCTATCTTCATCAACGAATGTGTTTGTCAGATACCTTTCCTTAAGCTTACTACTGATAACAGTTCATCTACAAAAGCATTTCAGAATATACTGTTTTCATATAAAGTGATTTTTTATTTGGATGTGCAACCTACTACCTACTAGCTATTACAGCTAAAGTTAATAGCTCAGCAGCTGATTTTCAAGAAACCATGCATCTTACAAATCCAATTTCAGTAGTTTGAACTTAATGAGTGACGGTAAGAGCTTTAAGCAATTTGTATATATCCCCCAACATAAAGGAAGTCTGACAACCACATCAAATGTGAAATTGCACACACATCTGCCATTTTACTATTTTGATTACTTTTATTTAATAAATTGCAACCTCACTCTGGCCGAAACAAACAACATTAATTTTTTACCAAGAATTCATGACAGGTGTAAAAGTGTCATATGTTGAAACCAGAGTTTTTCATTAATTACTTGCTAGGATAATCTCTGGTCCAGAAACCATAACTGATATCATGTAATGTTTAGCTAAATCAAATATTACTTACACTTGTTACATTTAATTAACATATTCTATTTTGATTTACTGCACCTCCTACATTTAACAAAACTTATAAAATAAATATCCATACTCAAATAACAAAACAGAATCAAAACATGGGTAGTATAAACTTTAGTGAGCGATGCTTGTCAAATACAGAGTTATCTGTGGAATTGCGATCAGTATAACCTAATTTTAACTATAGGAATTATGCTTTAGTGCCACCTATCGAAGTGAAGTGTGGGGGGAAAAAAAAAAAAACATAACATTTGTGCCACCTCAATAACATTTCTTGATCAAAAATCTACAAGAATTTTTAGAACATCTTAATGGGCTTCACAGTCAAGGTGGATAAGAATGGTCACCTTCCATTTTTAGACATTCTCCTAGAAAAGAAGGCTGATGCTACCATAGGTCATTCTGTATACAGAAAACCCACACATGCACGTAGCCACCACCATCTGGCCCAATAACAGACCTTCCACAAGAATGCAACAGCAGGAAGACCCGTGCTGCTTGGCCTTTCTTCCAATTGTGGGAGCAACCATGGTGAAGATTGGCAGGATTTTACAAATATGGCATTAAAACAATTTTTCGACCACCGGCCAAGATTAAAAACATACTGTGCTCTCCCAAGGACGACTTAGCACTACACCAAGGGTATATCACATTCCTTGCCAATGCAGAAAGGCATACATCAGGCAAACCATATGATGCATGAGCCAAAGTTGTGCTGAACATGCCTGCCTGGGTCAAACTGACAAGTCAGCAGTTGATGAGCACAGCAGCGACATGGGACACGGGTTTCTTTTTAAAGATACATAAATTCTCTCTTGCATGAGAGGTTACTGGGAAAACATTTTTTCAGAAGCTGTCAAAATCTGTATATCAGATAATCTAGTAAATAGAGATGCTTGTTTTCAATTAATTAAAGCCTGGACACCTTTGATCCAGAAAATGAGATTACTTCGGAGCTGTGAATAGCCTCTCTATCTGTCCCGTCAATAATCAACAAGAACAGTCAATGCCAATAGTCAACGCCAACAATCAGCAACAGTATTTAATGGTTCTGTGCGACATAGAAGCAATTCCATCACCCCCAGGCAGCAGTCACTTGACAGTGATGGCAGAGAATATGACCGCTGAAACATCATACTATACAAACATTCTCACTCGGCTAGTTTCCCGAGAAGATTTCATCTTCATCGACTCTTGTCGACTCACATAGGTTATCATCGGCCCAGTGTAGTGGAGCTCCAGGCAATAGCTGTCTTGGTGATCATGTTTGCAGTGGTGACAGAGTGAGGCAATTAAATTATATAAATCATTTAAATTCAGTAATTATTTTGATTCATTGTGTTATGAAGTGATCTGGAACTGTCTGCAGGACTACAGTTTTGGCCACTTTCATGTTGTTTTAAGTGAGTTATCACGTTGCATTCAGTGTTTTCTGGTGACCATTCGATCAATTGAACCTCTTGCCAAATTGGTTTTCATAAAGTTATTCTTCATGTGATGTATCTTGTGTCAAAATTTGTGTTTCCTGTTTATTGTTTATGTAGTGAATCTTTATTATTTGTAGAAGTTATTAAAAATCTAGTACCATTTATTCTCTTATTGTAGTTACAAAGGCAGCTAAAAAAGCCATGTACGGAAAACTTGCCACAGATGAAACCTGCTGACATTTCAGAAAACATTTTTCCCCCTCGTTTACTTTGTTTCTTTCCTACATTGATAAGTTTTTAATTTTTTGTGTTTATATCTGTGGTCGTCAAGTCAAATTTTTTGTCACTGGAATCATCTTATTTAAGACTAGCTGATACCCACGACTTTGTATGCATGGACTTAGAATTTCACTGTCAGAATTGAATATAGAAAGCTGTTAGTAACATAGGATTGGTCCCAAAAAACACTGGCTTGGCATAATATGACAGGAAGGCCATCGCTATTTCACTTTACTGTCAAACCTGTCTCATGAAGAGAATCAGTTTCCAACATATTTAAAGCAGAAAAACAAATGAAGATGCAGGGATGTGGAGGGGCTTAACTAAGGGTAGCTTTATTTCACCTTGGTTTTTTCTTCTTTCTTCAACATGAGTATCTGATTCTTGGGTTCTAATAACTTTAACTGTTAGTGCTCCACCTTATACCCTATACCTTAGGCCACGTTTACACCTGCAAGGCATGTCAAAAAATAATACAAAATAAACTGGTGCCAGAAACTTTTAGGCACACACAAAGTAATAGTACAGTGCAGAGTAAATTGACATCAATACTAAATAATACATAATTAATTAACAAATCATACACTAACAGACTGCTTGAGAAGCACAGCTTCAGCAACCGACGTAACATTACAGACTAACACATGCATCATTCTGTCTGTCACCATTCAATAAGTTCTCAAAATTTTGTGGCTACAACTGTTATTCATACTGGAAAAAAAAATGTCCTTTGTCCTTGCTACAGATACAAAGTATTTCCTTGTCAAATATCATCAATATCCGTATAGCGATTTAGTCGTCAAAACGTAACAGAAAGACAGAGACTTAGTTCCGCATTTATAATATTATTTGTGCGGATCACTCACACACTTGACTGTGAGAATAACAACCCCTGGGGGATCAATATAGTGTAAAAAAAAAGTGTATACCTACAGTATTGCTAGACCACCTACGGTTTGCCACACATTGGATCCCTAAATTTGTGGTATCTACAGTTAAATATGGAATCTGAACAACATACTGCCAAGGCGCGGTCATACGACTAAAAACAATTCCTAAAAATCTTTGCTTCCACTGGGATTTGAACCAGAGACCACGCTCCAAACATCAGGAAGCAAGCAAGCACATTAACCACTGAGCTACCAGACCGCTATGCGGGAAAGTACTACAGTGACTTAGACATCCTACACGTCTGTCTATCACAGTTCAGTAATTTTTCAAAATTATATGATAACATGTATTATTTATACAGAAAAAAGTATGCTATGTCCATCCTAATGTCAACTAGCTTCTCCTTGTCAAATTTCATCACAATTGGATTTGTCATTTTGCCCAAGAAATGTAACAAACAGACAGAGAGACAGATGGACAGAGTTACTTTCACATTTATAATATTAGTATAGATTTATCAACAAGCATTTACATGTAATTCCTATATGTAAATATTCTCTATGCTGTATGCTGGTTGTAATCCTCATTAAAATTATGTAACTCTGTGGTTCTGGTTTGTCATAGGCTGGTGAGCTAGATCAGTGCCAGCAGGCATGTGCAGCATTACTTGAGAAAGATCCAAACAATGAGGAGGCGATGGTTACTATGGCTGACCTGGCATTCCGACGTGCTGATTTTGATGCAGCTGCCATCCATTTCCGTCAACTATTAGGACGCCTTCCCATGTACTGGACTGCACTTGCGAGGCTGGTTGAGGTGTGCCGACGCACAGCTGCACTGCCTTCTGCTGAATCCTTCATTGAAAGAGCAGCCACTCTCTGCAAAAGACCTGGTAAGAATCCCGGATCTTTCTACATGCAATGGGTAGGATTATTGAGTAGAGTTGATCAGATATTAAACTCTAACATATATTAAGTGATACTTCTCTCCTTCCCCCTTACCATCTTATTTTCATATGTCTTAGGTTTTGCTCTAGTCTGTCCTTCATTTAGGTATATCCATATTTTAAGACTGAACTTAGTGAAAGGCACAATTGTTGGCAGCTATAGGAACTAACACAGATTAGATTAATCCATGCCATGCCAAATTACCTTTTTTCTTTATTCATGTCAATAGCACGAAATAAAAAATCAAACAAAATTAACAATTATATCAATTTAAGGTTACTATTTACATAATAATTTAACAGTAAGTGCTCAAAATTTGGTATCATTGATAGTGCAGTCAACGGTCAATGACAGGTTCTGCTGTGTACAGATAACTTTAAACAGAAAGCAATTTAACAGACACTTTGTTCACCAAGCTTAAGTTGGTCCCACTTGTTATGAGGAGTCTCTTGACCTTTGGCATATCAGTTTCTTAGGTACCAAAAAAAATTAGAAAGAGGCTTTTATGATTGTGTGATGGAAGGGGAATTGCTGGCAACAAGCACAGTATGTATATACTAGGCAAATAATTTAATAATAAGCTCATTTGGAAGGGACTCATTGGAATGGCAGTAAGCGAAGGATTCAAAGTCCTGCACATATTACAGAGAGCAGTAAGGGGATATATATATAAGGGAAGTAATGAATTAGATGGTTAAAGCTTGGTCACTCTCATGCATGAATGTGGTGGGATGTTGTGGGATCCACATTATTGGTATCAAATATGAAAGTTGGGACGGTATCAGAGGAGGCAGCTAGACTTGTATGTGAAATTTACTTTAAAACATATTCAGTAACTGACATATTTGAGAAGATTGGTTGAGAGTCATTGGAAAACAGGAGGTGGATAAGTAGAGTATACGGTGTGTTTAATACATGTATTGCCAATGACTCCTACATGCATATGGGGCAAGAAATCAAAGAGTAGTATATGTAAGGAAAAGTGAGTCTATAGCTTTTTATTGGCAGTTTGTTTTAAGCATAAGAGATACGAAAAATTCCCATTTTAAGGAGTCAGTGAGTAGAATGACAAGTGCTTAGTGTAGAATCTAAATGCACATTTAAAAAAAACTGATATTTTTTGGAAAATTTCCACTTGACCCTAAGATCCGTAATGTTCTAAAATAATATTTTTGTTATGATTAAGTAAAATGTTTAATATAGTTGAGTCAGCCAAAGATACTAAATGAACTATACAAATCCTATGTTATCTGTGATTGATTTCAAACTTGAATTGAGTTGTGATTCATATGTCCATAAGGACAACTTACAATAGAGGGTGCCCATATAAAACATACTGTAAGCCTCATTTATTTTCCCTTATGAGTTAAAGGTTGGGAAAATATTTGGATAAATGACTGCATATTTGTATACACAACATTAGCTAGTAGTACCTGCCAGATCACCCAACAGCATACTTAAAGTTAGAATTCACTCCTCTCCATAACAGCCATTCGCTCTCTATTTACTGCTCATATGTCAACTACTGAATTGCTTGTTATTTTATACTTATTGAAGGTTGACTTTATATCTTGTGTCTGCCAGTACCTAGTACCCTTCTAACCTCATCTTCACATTCTGCTACTGCATCTTAACCTGCTTGTGTGACTTCTTCACAAGAACTGCTTCAAGTGTGTTGCATTGACATATCAAATCTTCCAAGAAATACAGATGTAATGCATGTCAACTCTCACTACAGCTCCTCTCCATTCTGGAAGAGACTGACCACCCATGAGCCAGTGCCTTCTATCAGACCTTCCAAATTAAATGTTTTTATGCGACTTAACCACTAAGCTACAGCAAAGAGTGGGGAATTCCAAAAGCAGATCCGTGTGGGGCATTTATTGGATGAGTATGACCAAGCATTGCGTCTGGCCAAAACTTTTCATTCAAAAGCAGTTTTAGTGCTGCAATTCTGCCTGAAATAAATAATTAAATAATTTATCAGGCAATACAATATTTTTCCAGAATAATGTTACATATGCCAGGTAACAAGCTTTCTAGTGGACAATCATTTAGACATTTATAAGAGCATTGTTCCCTTCTTAGACCATCCAATATTTTGTGGGAAAAATTGTTAACTTGATTTTCTTTTGTTGTTGTAGCCCTTACACTTACAGGTTTGGTAACTGATAGGTGTATTTTGTCCACCATTGCTTGATTTTAATTTTATACTAGTTATACAAATAAAAAAGTAATTTCATATTGTCTTGTGATCTGGTGGCAGAGTTTCTATTTGTTGTGCATTCCACCTCTATTGTGCCTGGACCTACAGTCCAAACTACAGTATGTCCTGGTATAGCTCTTTGATTAAGCAGGTCTCTTACAAATTACTGGCCCCAGTAGGAGTTGAACCCAGGACCCTGGTTTTTGATAGCAAGCGGCTTAACCACTGTGTTTATTATACAGATGAGACATTTAAGTCAAACTTAACTCTTAAAAAAGAAAAATTGAACACTTTAGCAAAGAGACTGTTTCCCCTAATTGTAAACATTAATTGAAGTGTATGATAATCTTGAATCAGTATCAGTTAAAGTTATTAATGTTTTCTGATTGAATGCTACAACTTTTATGCAGAAGAATACAACATTTAAATTTGAACAGTCTAAAAGATACAGATGGGACACATTGCAGATATTCACAAGGACATCCATTGACTAAGGAAAAATTTTAACATTTATTTTCAACTAATTTTGTGTTTTCCTCCTACCATATGGTTATTTAAATATTCAAAAAAAAAAGTCTGGGGATGGTAGATTTGAGCAATAGTGACTACTTTGTCATAAGTGAGGCTCTGGAAATTTGGCTTTATAATAACAATATCAACAGGAATGGTGGGCTCAACCTGAGTGTTGCCTAAAAAATCAGTTATAGTTGATCTCTCACATAAATGTGGCATTTTGTCATGCCAGGACATCAAGAGAGCTAATACTTTGCAACAAGCCATGAATTAAGTCTAGCACTAGGAATGATGCTATAGCAGACATTTCAGTGCTCCACAGTGTGCCGCGTATTCAGCTACTGGGCTAAGAGGCAAGCAGTTTGGTTTTGGTTGTCATAGTGGACCATGGTTAGGTGCTAACTTACAATGATATAAATGTGAGTGAGACATGAGGCAGGTCAGTCGAAGCAGTAGCAGGAAGCTTACAACCACTGTAAGTCATGCAATGCCTGATGAAGATGGCAGAGCCAGCTGTTGAAACATTGTGTTTTATGATGCCATCCTCCTGGACATCCGCAAAGATCACATTGCATATTTGAAGTTGTACATACTTAAACATTCAGTGGGATTTGGAGTATCAAGGATGAATTTACAGCAAATTTTATTGCTTGATTTGAAAATGAGCCCATACAAAATTCAATTAGTCCAAGATTAAAAAATCAGGTTTGAATTGAAACTGAATTGATGCACTGATGCTTGACCAATTTTTTTAAATTCAACTACATTCTCCTAGCTGTTGGGGCTGATTTTAATCTAAATAGTTTTTTTTTTTTTCAAAAAATAAACAAAATTGTCGTTACTGGAGTTTGAACAATCTTGGCATAAAGCACCAGAAGCCACTTCACATGACAAATTTTTACCTATTGTTGTAAATTAACTGTTGAGTTTTTTACTAGTTATTTTATTCCAGTTTCTGTGTTTCATGTGCTGCAATCAGTTAAATACTCTCATATTAAAAGATATTAAATTTTAATTACTTAATCACAGTTGTTGATTTTAGTTGATTTTTCTGTGGTGTGCTATGAGTAGGTGTAGCGCAATTAGAAAAAGTTTGTGGGCCACTGTTCTACAGTAGTACCTTTAAAGGGTGGCATTTCATAATAAAATGCCAACAAATTGCAGAATTAAAACTATCAACAAATTGCAGAATTGAAATGGAATATATACAAAGAAATTGAAAATGTTTGACTACATATCTTGAGTAGAAATAGAAGAATGTTATCATAGTGAAGGTTTGACATTTGGGTGATTTTATTTTCGAACCATGAATTTTCACTGTTGTTGGTAATTTTAATCAATAAATGTTATTCAAATATAACTTTCATTTTTTATTTGAAGTTTAAAAAAGCTAATTTTGGACCACTCTATACATTACAACTAATATACAGTAGAGTGTCAATAATCTGAATGTCAGTTATCCTAAACATCAGTTATCTGTATAACCCCTTTTTTTTTACAAATTGTGCACTTTTTTACAGAAGCATCAACGTTGTTTCTATAATGCACATGTTTTGTTCATCAATTCCTCTGACGAAGAATTAGGTACAGTGAGTTTGTTATTGAATTATCATCACAATATCCTCGCAACCAGCCAGTCACTGGCTTTGATACTGAATGTTTGTTGTAACTGTGATGTGGCAACAATAATTCTTTCACTGTGCCATCAGTTTTGAGTTTCTTTTAAAAATCTGAATCCCACTATGTTGATCCTGTGCCTTTGTTATTGATTTGCTGTATTGGTGAGTTCTGTTGACTTTAGTATCTTGTGCCAACATTATACACCTATAATAGTATCATGTTCATCTTGTAAAAGGAAGCATTAGTGTTTCCAAGATGAACCAGAAGAAAATAAGAGATTTCTTTTGCTTGGGATATGTAAAATTATAATGTACCTAATGTAATTTTAAAGACAAAATAAAAACTAAATAAACCGAAACAATAGAAATCGAAAATCAGAACAGAATGATAATCTGAACCACCATAGGTCCCAATTATTTCGGATTATTGATGCTCTACTATAATAAATAAATTTGATAGGATTGAGCATTGTAAATTAAGTATTTAAATCACTCTGTTAAAATGATACCAAAGAACCTAACAGTGACCTCATCTTACAAGTTTAGAGTAACAAATTAGCAAGTGTAAAAGAGTTTGAGGTTTTTAACATCAAAGAAAAACATCTGTAGATCTATTTTATTCCTGTACAGTTGATTTCTTGATTAGGTATTTAAAATAATAAACAATATATTTCTTAAGTGTTCTGTTTCGTATTTAGAATTTTTGGAACATGACTTAGAAGATACACAAATGCTTTCCTTTAGAGCAAGAAGCGGGCCTGTGCTATTGCCGTGGGCTGTTTGAATGGTACTCTGGTCGGCAGGATGCAGCTCTACGCTACTTTAATGGGGCTAGACATGATCCCGAATGGGGCCGCCAGGCACTATGCAACATGATTGAGATCTGTCTTGATCAAGACGATGGTGGTCTAGAAGAAGCTTCACGGGATGCAGCTCTAGCTACTGCTGAGAGGTACCATTGAGCTAGAAACATAAATTAAATAACAGAAATTGTAAGTTTATGCATATGATAAATAAGGCAGATTATATTCAGCCCTGTCATGATATTAACTAGTACGGTGCTGAATTCATTCATTTAAATTTCCATCATTAATCGCATTATACAAACTGGGAATTGATTCAGTTTGAAACATATGGTTTAATAATTAATTTGAAAGCAGACCATAAGTGATGCCCTAAAATCATAGTTTCACATTATGTATCTTTTTTGTAGACAGAACTATCATACAACTGTTCAGGGGGGAAAAATTTCAGTAACAGTGTTCTGAGCAATTTTTGGTAATCTAATATTATAATCATCATCACATTCCAATTTAAAGAATATAACAAAGCAAAAAATTACAACAATGTTAATCAAAAAACTGTATCAAAGGGTATAAGACATTTTCTGGTAGATGTACCAGCTTGGTGCAGATTAATCAGGCTTGTGGGTCGTCTTCTCATTGAACAATGTGATCAGTTGTTTGGATATTTCCACAGTTAAACAGTACATCTTAATGGATCCTCCCCTTATGTGAGTAAAGAGAGATGATGTGTGGGAGAAGGGTGACTGTGACCCAAGTTACTATTTTGTTTAAATTACTTTTTTCATGTTTAGACGTATCGGGAGATAAAGGAAGAACCTCAATAAGTCATTGACACAACCAACTTTCATTGCTGGGAGAATAAGGCCTCCCAGGGTGCCAAGGGAAGTGGTGAGGATCGCAGTGAGGACTGATCCAGTGGTCGCAACTGGGAATTCATCTCTGATCAGCTGGCGATAGTGACCAGATACATTTATTAGTATTTCACTAGTTTAGGTGGAACTCAGGTTTTCTATGGAAGATAGTGTGGGTGCAATGTGGTCTGATATGGTAAAAGAATACCACATACTTTGAACTGTGCAGTGAAATTCAAATAAGCTCTCTAGCCCGTATATCGGCTCTAGAAAAGATACTTGTGGATAAGCATCTCAATCTATCAAACAGTCATGAGTTTTAACCAGAGGAAATATTTCAAATGACCTTTTTTTATATATAAAATTAACGCCATGGCTTTTGTTATTTCTTTGCTTCATTAATTTTGTTTGTAAATTGTTAATGCCTTGTAATAACTTTTTAATGCTTGCCGAGTCGATAGGTTTAGTTTATACTTCTGTAATTGTAGTTTACCAATGTTCGTACGTAGTATAGACAACAGTGCAGTATTTAATTGCCAATTTCATTAAAGTAGCTTGACCAAGTGAAGAAAGACACAGAGTCTAAGGGAGTTGTTTGGATAAAATTGGTGGAGGAAAAATCTTGGAATGACCGCCAGATGTGGAAGAGGATGTGCTGGACTACCTGCAGAGGTGGAAACGTCTGATAATGATGATGATGGTTAAAGTAGCTTCAATCACATGTGAGGAGTAAATCTGATACCGGGGTTAATATATCAGCTTACCGTCAACTTACATCTCTTTCACTGTTCATAGACCTGATCTATTCGATCCCATGTAAGGGACTAGCTCCATACCGGGGTTAGGATATGCGCATTCACCTTAACTCTGATACTGTTTTGTAGATAATAAAAAACTGCTTTACCGTGTAATATATTTGCCACTGAAAAATCAACTGTAATAATTTAGAATGGCTGCCACTTGCCTCATGCAAGAAAAGGTTAGGTAGAAGTCATAAATGAATTAGCTGGGATTATTTCAAAGTCAAAAGTCACTATATTCTTTAAATTGTTTACACACTCATTACAGTTGAAGGCAATCGAACGTTTCTTTACCAGAATTGATTACAGATTATGAAGTGAGACTGACAGACCGAAACCCATGGTCAAAATTTCAAAGTCACATCTTAAATACTGAAACTGAGTCACAACACTAAAACTCCAACATGGCCACCACTAAGCATGGCTGTGCCATGGCCAACTTCTGCCTTCCTGGCCTAAGTGCCTCTCGCACAATATAGAGCAATACAGCCTTACACTCCAAGAGATCGCCAGCGGCTGACTAATGAAACCTACGCCAATCATATATATAGGTTCAGCATCCCTTCACCAGAGTAACCTACCGCTATACAACATAGTTCTCCAATCTTGATAAATGCAATCTGTAGAGTACTGAAAATTTGTCAGTAGGTACAATATGGGGCAACTTAAGTCCTTATGAATTTTTCTGTAAAGTTAACAGATTCGCTGTAAAAAGTAACTTTGGGTTCTCATCCCCATTATGACGCAGAAGTTAATGACTCAGTTTATTTAGGTGTTAGAAGGTTCAACTAAATTTTGTAGAGCTTCTATTTAAATTATCTTCTATTTAACACCAAATATGACTAATTTCTTAATTGGGTAAAAAAAACCATTTAAAACCACACTTCCATGGTGTCCCACCTGATTTCTGGTAGCAGAAATATTATATTTTGAGCTTTAAAACTTGTTCCACTCTATTCTACAGCATTTCAACTGCCCCATAGAGTTTTCAATCTCCTCTCTAGCTGCCGTAGTTGCTTTATAATTGAATTTCTAAAAATTTCTATTTCTGGGTTGTCGCCGCCATAAGTCAAAAAACACTATTTCACCTGATTATTAATTAAGGTACTGCCTATTGTTTAAAAATGCTTATGTTACTAACTTTAGAGGTCATTATTACATACCCTGAAAGTATTTTCTTTTACTGACTTTACTTGGCGGGTTCGTAATAATTAAAACTGTGTATGAAAAGCATGGACTTCAATATATTTCATTTGAAAACAATCTATGACTCATCTGACTGTATAAAATGTTGCAAAATGTTTATATTTTATACCAGAAGAAATTATGTTCGTCTCACACTAACAGCTGATTTCAAATACTGTTTAAACATGTGGTTACACGAAATTTAGAATGCAAGTTTATGTAATAAATTATAATATTGGTGTTTTAAGCTTTAAGTGGCTTTAAACTCTTTATTACTGTTTCTTTATGACAAAATTATTTTATGAGGAGCTTTTAATATATTGAAAAGTATTGTGTTATAGTGATATTACATCGTAACAAAGTGTGTTCCCCGTGATGGATTTCACACTATTACTTTTATTTGGGTAAGTTTAAAGCTTGATTTTTGTTCTTTAAGGATGGTTTACGGTCTGTATTAGCTGTTTAGTTGACTTTGGGACTTAAATTTGCTGCGTATACGGCTCTAGGCTGCCGTATCGGGTCCTCCACTATGCCCACTCTTCTATAACCAGAGTATTAAATTAGAATTTGAAGAATTCTAAGGTAGCTTACACACACCTGTGCAATGTTTATTTGAATTGAGAAATTAAATGGCCAGACTATGCACTTTTATTAGATGTATTTATACTGCCTTGTGTTTTAATTAAAGAACCCTTTTCATTTTCAATAAATTCAAAATAATTAAGTTTTTACTACCTGAGATAAAAAAGAAATTAAATTCATATGAATAAATTCAGGCACCCAGTAACCAGTCACATTGTAGTTGGTACCCCAAATGTAATGGGACAGTTTTATGGGTGCCTTAATTTATTCATGAATTAAATTTTTCATAACCTCAGTTAACAAAAAGTTAATTATTTTGAATTTATTGAAAATGAAAATGGTTATATGATTAAAATGCATAACAGCATAAATAAATCTAATATTACCAGAACATGTACATTTAATTTCTCAACTCAAATAAACATTGCGTAAGTATGATTGAAGCTACTTTAATGACAATGGCAATTAAATACTACACCTTTGCCTATACTACAGATGAACATTGGTAAACTACAATTACAGACATACAAAATGAACCTGTAATATGGCATAAACAATTCTCAAACAAATTTAATGAATCTAAGAAATAACAGAGGCATGGCATTGATTTTAAAAAGAAAAATTATTGGAAATATATGCTCCAGCTAAGACTTATGACTGTTCGATAGATGGAGATTCTTATCTATAAGACTCCTTGCAAGGGCCATTATATAGACTAGAGAGCAAAGTTCAAAGTATGTGGTATCCTGTTACCATATCAGACTGCACTGCACATTGCACCCACATGATCTTCCATCAAAACCTAAGTTCCACCTATACTAGTGAAATACTAATAAATGTATCTGGCCACTATTTCGAGCTAATCAGAGATGTATTACTGGCTACCACCGCCAGATCAGTCCCCATTGTGATGCTTGCCACTTCCCTTGACCTCTTGGGAGGTCTTAATCTCCCACTAATGAAAGTCGTTTGCACCAATGATGTCTCGAGGTTCTTGAGATCATACAATTTACTATTGGAGGGTCTCCCACATATCATCTCTCTTCACTCTGACTTATTTTCAATGGTTGTGAGTTTTCCCTCCATGTTCACATTTCAGGGAATTGTGCTTATCGAACTTTACTTGCTTTTTCATTGTTTGTCAAAGTCACACCCTATTCATGAGAAGTCGATAACACTCAGTGTCTGCACTTGACCACATAACATGATTGAATGTGGAGAATTCTTGCCAGTTTCCCAGGCACCTTAAATCCTCGCAACTCTGAGTTCTGCATGCACCAATTTGACACAGTCCATTCACAGATGATTACTCGGCTGAGCGTACAGCTGACAATAGCCCGCCCAGTCTGTCCTTCCTTCCTTCTGAGAAATTGCCCAACATGTGGTCATTAACCCTTGGCTGACAGCTCTTCTCTTGCCGGACAACTTCTTTTACTTGAACCACTACACAATGAATTTATCTGTACTACACATACATTAATAAAGTAATTGTGATGTTGTTATAAAATTACAATATATGTTAAATATTTGAATAGGAGAAATAGACACTGCTTGCCATAGAGGAAGAGCCCTGCAGTGTCGAGACATGGATAAAACACATAAGAGCGTGAAATTTTCAGGCTTATAGGCTTTTTTCAGCAATAGAATGATCTGGCAGCAACCTGATTCTATTGCTAAAGAATGTCTATAAGCCTGAAAATTTCATGCTATTTGTGTGTACAATTTTTTTTTCTGTTTCTTGATGCCACAGGACTCTTCCTCTATGGTAAGTGGTAGTTTTTCTCCTATACAAATATTTAATGTATCTGCTTTTTAGTTTCTTTGTTCCATAACAATCTCTATTCCTTAATTTCATTGCCTTAAAGGATAAGAAAATCCATAAACTTCACTAAACTAGTCCTTCAACAACTCCTGTATAAAGTGGACTTGCATTCTGTCCAACAAATAACCTGGCCCTAATATTATCAATCAGCAACAGCAGGTCCTAATGCAATGTAAACAGATCCAAGCAAAACATATATGAAAACGTCTGTGCAAACTTTCTGCACTGGCAAAAAGTTATCTGACTTTAGGTCTACCTCTAGCCCACCAACATTCCAACCATACTCAACACACTCTTAAAGCTCTCATTGTTACAAAAACCCCAAGTCTTGCTCATATTTTCAATCTCTCCTGCCCAACCCTTCTCCCAGCCACCCCAAAGCCACCCTCCTACCTCCTGCTAAACCATAGCAGTCAGTGGATAACCTATCATATCCTTTATCAGAACCCCAGCTCACTGTCTTTCTAAGAGACT
>CM061919.1:172071458-172112317 GCA_031002005.1 Vandiemenella viatica
TACTAATAATATTGTAGAACTATCTTCATTTAGTGAGACAGTTAATTCTACTGAAGCAGTGCAGTGGTTGGGAGCCATGAATGAGGAAATGAATCGTTGAAGGAGCACAACAACTGGACATTGATTATGCCACCTCAAAATGCAACCATCATTAAATGCAAACAGGTGTTTAAAAGCAAGACAGCAGGAGAAGCTGAATGTTTCAAGGCACAATTAGTTGCAAAGTGTTTCTTTCAAAGGAGAGGATGGTGAAGTGTATGGTTTTGTTACTTTAAAATTACTTGTAGCTATTGGTGTTGAAAAATAGTGGTTCATGGACCAGTACGACGTTAAATCTGCTTATCCGCATAGTGATTTGAAGAAAGCTTTGTATAGTGAGCAACCTGAAGAGTTAATGCAAAGAGGTAAAGAAAACTGGTTTGCAAATTGGGTAGATCAATAAATGGTTTGAAGCAAAGTTAAAGATGCTGGAATAAATATCTCAACAATAGAAAATCTTGGATTCATTTGTAACAAAGTTGATCTGTGATCAGAGGAAGGAAGGGTCACATTAGCTATTTATGTGGACAATATACTTGCACTAACAGAAAACAAATCAATAAGACATAGTGTTAAAGTACTTCTGGAAAGATGTTTTGATATTAAGTATCTAGGGGCAATCTCGCATTTAATGGGAGTAAAATCCAATAAGTAAAAGCTTGTAAGGCTGGAGATTTTCTCGGCGTTGTAAATGAATAAAACTTTCTCGGGTAGCTAGCCGAGTTAGTACATCGTTTGACCACGACGTTTCGGCGGTCACAATCTCTGCCGCCATTGTCAAGTCACTTGACAATGGCGGCAGAGATTGTGACCGCCTAAACGTCGTGGTCAAACGATGTACTAACTCGGCTAGCTACCTGAGAAAGTTTTATTCAAGTAAAAGCTTGATACTGTCACCCTCTCACAAAAGAAGATTATGTTAACAAACAGGTTGAATGAATTTGGACTGCAAGATGCAAAAGTAATTAAGAGCCCAATGGAATAGAGCCCAGAATTTCTTGATGAGTGTAATGAAGATGACTCCAAGGAACTTCCTTACAGAGAACTCATTGGTGGACTGTTATCAGGATTACAACAAAAGAATCATCCACTTTCAAAACCTGATTTAATCCAAAGTATTATACTTACAAATATTTATATGGACAGGACAGGTAAAATACACCCAAGTATTTTACCTGTCCTTTCCATATAAATATTGCCTCACGGCATTTCTTTCCATTCATTGTTACCTATGATTGATATATGAAAATACCCACAAAATATCAAAGTTTTATGCTCACTCTATGTATGTTCTACGTGTGCCCCCTTGGTCACACAACACACATCCAGATGGTAGTTCATTTCAGTAAACACATTTTGTAGCGTGATCGCGTCAATGTTCATCAATGCATCACTGATCCATTTCTTCAGCTCTTCTATCGATTTTGGTAGTGGGGGTACGCAAACAATGTCCTTAATGTGTCCCAAAAGGAAGAAGTCACATGGCGTTAAATTCAGCGACCTGGGAGGCCAGGGTAGGAAAGCAAGGTCATCATCACCAACACGGACAATCCAGCGATGCGCGAGTTTATAGTTCAGGTAAGCACGAACATCAAGGTTCCAATGAGGGGGTGCCACGTCTTGTTGGTAGACAAAATCTGTAGAAAAAAACTTGGATATTTGGTGGTAATTTTCATATATCAATCACACTTTTAAGTATAAGATCTTTGAATAAATCGGGTTATGAAAATGAATGATTCTTTTGTAGTAACCGTGTATTTGTCACAAAGAACTAGATACGACATTACATTGTCTTCTCAGTAGGCAAGTTAGCTCTGTATTGTCCACAATTTAACAAGTGGAATGCTTCTTAAAGGATACTGCAACGTTCAAATGAAACACAAAACTATGTAATTACATATTATTTAACTAATGAGAGTATTGAAGCATATGGTGATGCAGATTAGTCTAGTTGTACAAACACTTGAAAGATTATAAGTGGGTATGTGCTTATCCTTACAGGTGCTCCACCAATCATCTGGAAAAGCTCAAGACATACGGTGATTGCACTTAGCATAATGGAGGCAGGTAATGTGGCCTTGTCAGCTTGTAGAGGAGAAGACTTTTGGATTAAAAAAAAAAATGAAGTCCTTAAAGTTCCAAGAAATAAGTTACACTGTAACTAAAATATGGTGAGATAGTCAGGCAGGTATTACACATGCTAAACACTATGTTGACAAATCTAAAACAAAGCACATAGAAATCAGGCATCACTTTGTAAGAGAAAAGGTGAAGAATGTGACAGTGGAATTTTGATATATTACAAGTCAACAAAATATCGTTGATATCTTCATGAAGGCCCTATGTCACAAGTTACATGAATCCCATTGCAGTCAGCTAGCTAAGAGGGTTCAGGCAGCATAATCTCTAACTTGTGGAGTGACTGTCTATGAGTTAATGATCTTCTGAGGGGGATATTGTAGAGATTATTAGTGCAATGCAGTAGTATAAAATGCAAAGAATTCTTTTCTTTACATATAACTTCTGTGTTGTGTGTTGCTTTGCACAGTGAAGTATTCTTCTCATCACATATACGAGGGTGGTCTGAAAAGTTTCTAACCTCAATATGAAGATGGCAGCACTCGTAAATAAAAGCTAGTGAATTTTGTTGTTTATCTGTTGACAGTTACTCACCAAAGTTTCAGCCATTTTGGACACGCAGTTGTTATGTAACAGTCGTTTGAGTGAGTTGATGTGAGTGTTTTTGTGAAAATGGAAAAAATCAAGTATTGAGCTGTCATTAAATATTTCTTTTTGAAAGGCAATATGCCTACGCAAATCAAAGATGAGTTGTATTCTGTGTATGGGGACTCTGCACCATCACTTACCACAGTGAAATTTTGGGCAGCTGAATTTAAACGTTGCCGTAAGAGCTAGGGAGACGATGAACGTTCGGGACGTCAAAAAACTGCAACTACCGACGAAAAAATCGCCAAAGTTCACCAATTGGTGCTAGACAACCGCTGAATTAAAGTGAGAGAGATAGCAGAGGTTATGAACATTTTAAAAGAACGTGTTTGTTACATATTAAATCAGCATTTAGGTATGAGAAAGCTGTCCGCGTGTTGGGTGCCGCGTTTGCTCACATTAGACCAAAAACGTGTTCAAATGAACATTTCCAACACTCTGTTGGTGCAGTTTAGGCACAATAAATCTGAGTTTTGGTGCCAATTAATTACTGTAGATGAAACTAGGATACATCATTATATGCCCGAAACAAAAATACTGTCCAAACAGTGGACTGCAAAGGGGGAACCGGCCCCAAAAAAAGCAAAAACTGTTTTTTTGGCTGGGAAAAAACTTGCGACTGTTTTTTGGGATAATCATGGAGTTATTTTAATTGATTACCTTCAAAAACGAAAAACCATTACAGGAGCATACTATGCTTCATTACCTGACAAGCTGAAGGCAGAACTTGCAGAAAAACAGCCACATTTGCAGAAAAAGAAAATCCTGTTTCACCAAGACAATGCACCGTCTCACACCTCAGCAGTTGTCATGACCAAAATTCATGAATTATGGTTTGAACTGCTTGACCATCTGCCTTACTTACCAGATCTAGCCCCATGCAACTTCTTTTTGTTCCCTCATGTAAAACTTGCACTCAGAGGACAGAGATTTTCGTCAAATGAAGAGGCAATTATCACCTTCATGAACAATTATTTTGTAGAGAAAAACGCCGAGTACTATTTGGACGGGTTACAGAGATGGGAGCATCACTGGGAGAAGTGTGTAGAGTTACAAGGAGACTATGTTGAAAAAAAAAAAAAAAGAAACATAAAAAATGTCATGTATCTTTGTTAGGTCGGAAAATTTTCAGACCACCCTCGCAACTTCTGTGTTATGTGTTGCATTGCACATTGTGTGAGAAGTGTTATACAAATATTGTTGTTTGCAAAAATGTGTTGTTAACAGTTTATTTTCATGTTCCATGCATTTAAGTGCTAAAATTAATACTGAAGAAATGAGAAAGTAATGAAAAACAAACAAAATACAAGGAAAAAAAAACAATTGAACAGAATTTTGGATTAAAACTTTATTCATGCAAAGAGAAACTTGGCAAGGAAGATTTGCACACATGAATGAGCATATGTAGGGAGAAACGGGTTGTGGTAAGACAGTCATTTAGCGTAACTAAATTGTTGTCTCCAACATGAAAGAGCAACTCCTCATTATGAACTGCATGTTTATCAACATTTGAGTATGGTTATCTGTCCTCCATGCTCTCCAGATTTTAGCAGCCTGGATTTTTTTCTTTGGGGGGAGGGGGAGGGTATACTTAAATCTGTTGTGTACGAAACACCAGTCAATTCTGAAATGGATCTGGTAGCAAGAATTGTTTGTGTTAGTACTGATATTCAAGAAAATACAGGCATTTTGATCATACCTGCCAATCCATGGTCCAATGGTGTAACACATGCACTGAGAGTTATGGTGGAAACTTTGAACATCTCCTATAACATAATGAAATGGAATACATTTTCCCCCCTTTTCTCAGGCTTGTGTCTGCTACCACATTCCCGTGGATTACTATGCAATTCTCTATCATTTCTCCATTCTCCATTCTCAATTCTCTATCATTTTGATGTTGTCCATTTCATCTCAAAATTTGTACCTCTATTTATGGGACACCTAGTATATATAAAGAATGATAGGGAAAGCAACCAATCACCATGAAAGGAAGACCACGATGAACACATAAACATAACACACTGTAATGCAACCTTAAGTTCATCAAAAGCACTCCCACTAGCCATCCCCTGTAGTAAAATATTCTATAGATCGATTTTGAAGTCGCTTATGCTGGACTTAGAAATTTTGTGTAAGGTAATTAACTTGAAGGGTTTTTCCTGCATTCATTTCTACAGTGAAAACTCATCGTAAGAATCATTTTAAAGTGTATTCATTATATCAGGAAAAATTTATTTTAGGAGATAATTCTGTTTGGTCATGTTTTGAAACACGCAATTTGGAAAGTAAAAATTTAAGATTTGAGATAACTTTGAATTGAGTAAAGTCACAGCTGATCTTTTATCACCACCTATAGTCAGCACTGTTCTGGATATTTTGATAGCAAAATTAACTAATTTGGAAAAGTTTAATTAGCAGTTTTAATTAAGAGAGAGAAAAAAAGATTTTTTTAATTGAAAGGAATACAATTGAGAAATTTCTATCAGTAGATAGCCTAAATTAAGAGAATCATGAATATATAATGGTTTCAGCAAAAAGTTGAAGCATTTGTCAGATAATTAAGTTTTTAAAGATAGATTGTCGCTAATTGTTTTTACAGTGCGTAAGGACGCACCTAACCGGTGACGTAAGAGACTTTAACTAAAGAAAAAAGTTACTGATGTCATAGGCCTGGCAAAGCTTATAAAAGGCCATGTATCCGCCACAAATTGTCTCATTCTTTTGCTGGAAATCAAACACTTAACTCCGCGCTAGTTAACGGAGTGTACCACTCTGAGTGGTAGTGGTTGTGGCAAGTAGTAACATGCCGTGGTGTGTACTCACTAAAGTTGGAGGACTTAGTGAGTTTGTCTTCTTGTATGAATGTGCTTAACCTGTAATCTTCAATGAAACTGTTGTTCAATGTTTTCTGGTACCGATATTGTAAAAGTGAACTTAATCAATAATACAAGTATTGTGTGATACTCTTCAAAACTGTGTCAAGTGAACTCATTTCATTACACCCTTCGTATTTGGGGTTTATAATACGAATATGTGGCGGCCGACTTATTAAATGTTAAAGGTACCAGAAGGCTACACAGGTCAAGAACTTAATTGTTCACAGTTTAGGCAAAAGTGTTAACATCCCACGAACATTTATGCCTGACAAAACCTTATTATATTTCAGTATAAACCTAAAACATGTGCAGAGATGAGACATACAGCAAAGGAAGCAATGAACTACTACTTTTTTTAAATATTTTAGTTAGAACTAAACTACCATAACTGTGACCAGGGCTGGTTTAAGGCTACCACAAGAACTGCAGTCGTGGGGGGCCCCAAACTTGAGGGGGCCCCACCACGATCCCCTTCATAATTTTTATTTACTTAACGAATGATTTTCCTGCTAAAATAAATAATCTACAAATTAGAATGTTACCAAGCCGCATTCACAATAATCTTAATGCCGAGAGCACCTTCATTGTTGATCCTATTTTCCCATAAACAGGAGAGATTTGATGATTACCACGATTGTCGATCTTCTCTCGAACCTACGACAATATAGCTTGCCATTTCTGTTCCAATGGGTTGCCGGCTTCTTGGGAAATACCAGACACATTTGATGTCACCGCAATAAACTGTTGGCCCGTTTGTACACAGATTTAGAGAAACCTCTGTCCCCCTCTTTAATCGTTGTTTAGGCTCTATACTAGGGATGTAACGGATCTCCACATCCGCAAGTGCGGAACGTTCGTGTGAAATCCCACATCCGCTTTCGCATCCGGAATATGTTTTGCTGACGTTGCAATATACCTATATTATTCTTTTCTCTTTATGCAACATTCTTCCCATTGCCTCTTGGCTAACAACAATGTGCTTGTTTTTTTCCTGAAAATCTTGCAATAAAAATAACAATGAACTAAATGGTGTTATTACCTAATCAACTAATTTACAAGTTAAATGTAAAGTAAAGCACCTTCTTCACGGTCCAACTTACAGGACATCCGTGTGGAACTACAATAGGATGCACTCATCCATTCACGCTTGTAAAAGGAGTCCAACAAAATATTCCAAGCAATCCTTTCCACACGTACTTTCTCGCAGCACATCACGTGTCCTTATTGCACGCTCGCAGGATTTTTCCTCGAATCATTATCTAACACCATAGCTTGTTGGAAAGGAAGGACTCGTGTTGTTTGTTTGGGCGTCCCAATATACAACACGTCCTGCTTGTAGTTCTCTAACCCTTTTCACGGCCCATCAAGGATCGAAAATCGAATGAATGTAGGTCCTACAAGTTGTACTGTGAATGGGCCGCTAGAGTGGTGGAAAGGCAGGTTGCAGGCACGGAGATGTGTGGAGCGTGGCCTTGTGGTTTACGTTGAATTAGTCGAGTCGCGAACTCCACAAAGTTCGCGTGACGAAGATTGTTTTTTTTAGACGCTTGCGTCATTATGTAAATAATTTAATTTACTTGTGAAATCATCCCAAGTTTTTTGTTGTTGAAAGATGAGGCAAAAAATAAATAAATGTGGCAGTATTATATGTAAACTAGACGACCTGTGTGAAAATTTCGCGAATAAAATGCAATGAACAGTGAGGTTGAATATGATTTCACCAAAGCTGAGTCATTACTCTTCATACTCCTACTTCATTTATTGACTTTGCTTAGAAATCCAGGGAGATAAATGGCTCAAAACACAAAAAACGTATTTGAGAAATATTGTCATTTTTGCCCTTTAAGGGTTGAATTACGAAAAATTCCTTTCTTAGAATATAATGTTACCATGGCGGAAACCTTAATATTTAATATAATATCTCATTCATCTATATCGGTTAGATATCAATGGAGATAAATAGCTCGTGACACTGCGTTGTAGAACCATTTAAACTTTTTCCCTTTAAGGGTTGAATTCCTAAAACTTCTTTCTTAAAATATGATGTCACCAAAGCTGAGACATTATTCCTCATAATCTTACTTGATTAATCAATTTTAGATAGATATCGAGGGAGATAAGTGGCTCAAGACACAAAAAACGCATTTTAGAAAAATTAATATTTTTGCCCATTAAGGGTCGAATTACGAAAAGTTTCTTTCTTAAAATATAATGTTACCACGGCTGAGACCTTAGTCTTTAATATGATATCTCATTTATCTATATTGGTTAGATATCAAGGGAGATAAATAGCTCGTGACACAAAAATGCGTTGTAGAACCATTTACACCTTTTCCCTTTAAGAGCTGAATTCCAAAAACTTCTTTCTTAAAATATGATGTCACCAAAGCTGAGACATTATTACTCATAATCTTACTTGATTTATCGATATTGGATAGATATCCATGGAGATAAGTGACTCGAGACACAAAAAACGCATTAAAAAATGACAATTTTGCCCTTTAAGGGTTGAATTACGAAAAATTCCTTCCTTAAAACATAATGTTACCACGGCGGAGACCTTAGTCTTTAATATGATATCTCATTTATCTATATCGATTAGATATGAAGGGAGATAAATTGCTCATGACACAAAAACGCATTCCAAAAATATTGATACTTTTGCCCTTTAAGGGTCGAATTACAAAAAATTCCGTTCTTAAAACATAATGTTACCATGGCGGAGACCTTAGTTTTTAATATTATATCTCATTTATCTATATCGGTTAGATATCAAGGGAGATAAATTGCTCGTGACACAAAAATGTGTTATGGAAAAATTTATACTTTTCCTTTTAAGGGTTGAATTCCAAAAACATTCTTTCTTAAAACATGATTTCACAAAGCTGAGACATTACTCCTTATAACCCTATTTCATTTATCGATTTTGGTTAGATATCCAGGGAGATAAGTGGCTCGAGATACAAAAAACGCATTTCAGAAAAATTAACATTTTTGCCCTTTAAGGGTCGAATTACGAAAAATTCCTTTCTTAAAATATAATATTACCATGGCCGAGATATTATTCTTTAATATGATACCTCATTTATCTATATCGGTTAGATATTAAGGGAGATAAATCGCTCGTGACACAAAAATGCGTTATAGAAAAATGTATACTTTTTCGCTTTAAGGATTGAATTCCAAAAACATTCTTTCTTAAAATATGATGTCACAAAGCTGATACATTGCTCCTCATAGTCCTACTTCATTTATCGATTTTGGTTAGATATCCAGGAAGATAAATGGCTCGAGATACAAAAAAAACGCAGTTTAGAAAAATTGACGTTTTTGCCCTTTAAGGGTCGAATTACGAAAAATTCCTTTCTTAAAATATAATGTTACCACGGAGGAGACCTTATTCTTTAATATGATACCTCGTTATCTTTATCGGTTAGATATTAAGGGAGATAAATCGCTTGTGACACAAAAACGAATTGCAAAAATATTGATACTTTTGCCTTTAAGGGGTCGATTTCCGAAAAATTTCTGTCTTAAAATATGACGTCACTAAAGCGGAGATATTAATCTTTAAAATGATACTTCATTAAACGATTTCAGATAGGTATCCAGGGAGATAAATGACTCGTAACACAGAAAACAGCATTTTAGAAATATTGACATTTTCAACCTTTAAGGGTGGAATTCCAAAAACCTCATTTCTTAAAATATGATGTGACCAAAGTGAAGACCATCAGCTTTAAAATGACACCTCATTCATTGATTTCATTTAAGTATGAAGGAAGAAACAGGCTTGTGACAAAAAAATACCTTATAGAAATAATATATATGATAGACGATACTTCTAAAAATGTAGAATTTGGCATAAAAAATATACTTATTTTGATTTTAAGTTTATTTTTGATAAAATATTAAAATCTAAATTATTATAAATTTATTTTTCCACTTCTGCATCCGCAAACATCTGCATCCGCGAATGTCAAGTGTTGAATATATGTGTGTGTGTGTGTGTGTGTGTGTGTGTGTGTGTGTAAAGTCACAAAAAATATCAAAACTGTAGGCAAAAGTTCATCCAGAAAAGAAGTAGGGGGCACCGAAATCAAACTTCACAGGAGACCCCGAAATTCCTTAAGCCGGCCCTGACTGTGACATAACTATAGGCTAACATATGATAAAGAGAATATATTTATCTAATTACCGCTGTCAAGGGAAGTAGCGGGTGATGTGAGCTCCTGTTGCAGCAGTTTTTCTGCTCGGTCATGCTGACCTAGGCGTGTTAGCAGCTCTGCGAGGTCAAGACGCAGTTCACCAGAACCCTCTGCACGGACAGCTTCACGGTAGTAACTCACTGCCTTGCCATACTGATGAGCCTTCACCAGTGTACGCCCCACCTTACGAGCCAGAGCAACATCACGTGGTGCTCTCTTCAGGGCCTGCTCATATGCCTCCAGAGCACGGTCTGGGTCCAAAAGCTGTCATACAAATAACAATAACAATTAAAAAAATTAACACAGAAATATTGAAAATCATAAGTAGGATTTAGTAAGAACAAAGCTATGTGAATCAGTAATTAAGGTAAATAGATTAGGTTAGTGAAAGGAAATTTCATTTACTACAGGTTATGGCAGTATGGGACATAAACATGCAGACAAGGATGAACCCAAATACATGAAACTCTTAGACAAAAATCCTTTTTTAGCAGAATAAGATGGTCTGGCCTGCACTTCTGTTTATGCAGTACTCATAAAACTACCCTATACATGATTCCTTGTTCTATTCCTAAACAGTTTTGTAAAAAGAATGAAACTCACCATTACCCACAGTTTCCCTCATTGGTTGGATCTACTTGTAGAAGGAACATATATTACAAAAAGAAAAGAAATATGCTTTCATACTTGTGAATAGAAAATTAACTACAAACATATAGCTGAGCCAACATGTTGTATGTTGCAATAAATATAAGTTCTGGACATTTTTGGATTTGGTGGAGGGGAAGGGGGGGGGACAATAACTATAAGCCCCAAAGAAACTTCAAGTGTAACAGAATAAAACAACATATCATTTTTGTATGAAAGTTTATATGGATGTGAAGAAATTTTTTTCATGTAGTATTATGTACAGCCTCAGGAACATAATTTGCAAGAACAGTATATATAATGGAATTTCACCAGACAGACTTTTGATATTCTATTTCAATTTCATTTTCATTGTTTACATTTAAAAAACCTTGTTAAAAATGAAACAATCGTAATGAATGATTTCTTAGGCTTCATTAAGAAAAATGAAATCTACTAATGTTTCTTACTTTAATGACTATTGTAATGGCATAATTAAAAAAGATTGTTTTTAATGATGACCAACTGCAGGAGATTTCTCCATTTTATGAGAGGACATGGTTAACAAGGACAACTGATTGTAGCACTTGATAGGTATCCAACAGATATTAATGAAGCATTTTATGAATATAAAATATGAGAAACAGAAATTAGGATTTTCCTGAATCCTATAAAAGGGTGTGAATTTTAGTAAACAAATAACAAATTTTCTTTCCAAAATACTGAAAGGAAACGGATCCTTTATATAAAGTTCGTTGGTAAAAATGTTGTAATGTTCTAATTTTGGTTTTGGGTTTTGCTTAATTAATCAGTACTGTAAATTTTAGTTCATATACTGTTCCCTGTTACTATTGATATCACCTTTATGATTCTCACACAGATTCAACTGTCTTTAGTCACCTGTCTAATAGGCTATTCCTAACGCATAGTTGAATACGTCACACTTCAGGTACTACTATATTCTACGAATAAAAGTTGACACACATATGTAGTTAATCACACAAATCACCAAAGGTTTTTATTGAAACCAATAGTTATGCACCGGAGTTAGCCACCAGATTCTATATTACTTCATCACTGAAGTTTCAAGGCTTGTAAAAAAAGTTTAATGAACATGAGTTGTAGCCACATCAAATTCTAATAACAAGTCAGTAAACCACATTTCTATTCCACTCTTGCTGTGAATCGCCAATATCCACTGACAATTATTCCAAGATTTGTCCACTGCACAACACATAGTATGCCCGCCAGCTCCACACTATTTATTGTAATTGTCCTGGTAATTTGATGACAATGTGAGTCAATCCTGATTTACACAGACTTATATACTCCTGGTGTCATATCTAGACACATCTGAACAATATATACTTTCTCATTCAAGTCCTCCACTCAACTAACTCTTCATCCAGTGATATTGTTCATTGCCCTGGAATATGGTACTCTTAAAAAATTACAGAGATTTGTATAACTCCCTCTGTGGTGTTACAATTTGCTAGTGGTTTGACAACTATAATTTATAATCAAGCATACAGTTTTTACGCACCTGCATGAAGGCATCACCTAGCATGCAGAAGGTAGCAGGTCCTGGTGCATGCTCAACAAGGCGGCGAAAGCAATCTGCATAGGCAACACGGTCCCCACGGCGACGCAGATGGATGTCTGCAGCAAGACACTGGGCCTGACGATAGTAAGGCTTACCAGGTGCCACAGAGTCCAACTCACGCAGGGCACCTCCCACATCCCCAGCAGCTAGCAGCAGCTGGGCTCGAGATAATGAAATGCGCCCACCCTCTGGACCAGCCTCAAATCTCTCTGTGGCTGCAGACAGCTCACGTCCTGCAGCTTCCAGATCACCTGTGAAGAGAAATATTTCAGAATACAGACTGAACTATGTAACTGCGTATAACAATAAATACCTGATGTTAGATGACGATTTTACGGGGAAGATTAAGTCACTAACACAGTCAACATTGACTGAAATCCCATCAAAATCTGACAGTAGTTATTGTGTCAATGACGTTCAACAAAAAATTCTCACATTTTTAACATTACATCAACATTAAGCAAACCCTGTTTTATCCACAGGACCACAAGCTGAACATTAAATATAACTCCATCAAAATCTGACCAGTAGTTTTTGCGCACATTGTATTCAACAAAAAATTAATACTATTTAATGTCTCTGTTTTTCAAAATCATATCAAAATGAAACATATCCCCTTTTTACTATGAAGTTAATGGAGCCACAACAAATTTCAACATAGTGGTGTAGCTAGGGGGGGGGGGGGGGGGGGAGGGGCGGTGGGGCAGTGGGGGCGGTCCGCCCCAGGTGTCACCCCTTTGGGGGTGATACCCACCATTCGAAAATAGTAATCGATTTTTTTTTTTTTTTTGATAGACTCCTTTTATCTTTTGGTGTTGAAACACTTTTACTTTTATTGTTTTGAATATTTGTTTTTAAGTTGATGTAGCACTTTTTCAAATGCGATCCATGGGGCTCTTTCATTACAATAGAGTATAATTACTGATAACACCACGTGCTTAAACAAGCTTTGCTCTGTAGCTTCAACAAACGACGCAGGAAATCGTTGTGCTTGCTGTCCGTCACTATTGTTTGGTTTGTTAGTAGCGGCGGCGTATATAATGTAAGTTTTCTTGTATAGCGAGGAAGTTTTAAAATTAAAGGATATATATCTAAAATTGCTAAAATCATGGTAATTAGACAGTTAAATTGTAAATCCTCAAAATTATTTAAATAAAAATGTTATATTTTCCTTTGCAAATAAAAAATGCAACCTAGTGTAATATTATTACTCCACGATTCACTAAAAGTGTGTGCCAGAGGGTGCATTACACCAACCCTAATGTCGGAATACGTGTAGTCTAGGCTTCCACTTCCATTGTACGGTCATCAGTTAAACTCAGACATTTTAAGCGTGGCATGAAATTCATTTTTAAAAATTGTTTTGCATATTTGGAATTCAATTAGCTTTCAAACTTCACATGTGCCTTGAAGTATTTTCTAGTATTTTTGAATTTATCATCTGACTGATTTCGCGTTATCCGATTTACATTATGCGTACCTACCTATTGTCGGCAGTGCACCTATACTCGACATGAAATCGCATTATGTTGGAATTTATACAAACAAGATGATTCAGGAAACTATGCATTAGACTAGCAACACTGTCAGGTTTCAAGTCAATCCGAACGGATGCAAGTGTTCATTGATGGTATCGTCTGCCGTTGGTAATCAGTTTTTATAGAGCATGTGATCAAAAGAGTCGGAACTGCGTATCTTGCTAGTGAAATCGTAACATTAGTAAGCATTTAAATTCATGTAAGTTTGCTATTCTTTCTACTGACCAAGAATATGCAAATATGATCATGACGAAATAAATAAGCTTATGATTCTCTAAGAATTTTGCATAATTAATTTTGAGAAGAAGAAAATTTATATTATGGGTAACCTCTCTGTCGAATACAGGTACCTAAATTCTTGCGGGTTCCTTAAATTGACAGGGATGTCGAACTTCTGTTCTTCAACATTGGAACCATTTACATTTTTATTTATACACTACAGAGGGGCGCTAGAAATCAAAATTTACACCTAGAGATGGTCTTCGATACATACAATGTCATATTTAGTAGTCTGTAGCTACGTATATCTTAGGCGGGTAGTAAAATATTTCAATTGTTAAGTAGTTCATGTAAAGACGGATGATATCGAAAGGCATGTTCTTATATTACCTGACCGTTATTTTTTTTAATTATGCTGTTTTTAAATTTTATTCTTCTATTTCTATGAAGGAATTTAATGTAGAGTTGCTTCTCTGACTATACAATATCCTCCAGGGTCTCATGACTTGTGGGACCCGGATCCTGGGTTTTCACCGATGTGACCCCATCTGGGTCTGGAATTGCTTCTGCTTGGGCCAAGCCACTTCTGTTAACTTTCCTCTCGATGTCCCTTGGTCCTGCAAATACCAAGGCTGCGAAGGCATTTAAAAACAGCTTTTGTTAATGTTTCAGTAACAAATGATTGGGTAGCTTTCGACTTTTCTAAATTTATAGCCACACATTCGTATTAAACCCCAAAGGCGAAGGGTAATTGAAATAAAGTCACTTGACACAGTTCCAGAGTAACACAATACTTATATTCTTGATAATAGTTCTCTCGTACATTGTCGATACCATATACATGAATAAAGCATCGAACAACAGTTTCTTTGAAGATTACAGATTAAGTACATCCACACGAGAAGACAAAAACTCACAAAGTCCCCCTAACATTAGTGAGTACTACACCATGTTGGAACTTGCCTAAACTGCTACCACGTGGAACAATTTGCTCCGCGGAGTTGTGCGATCACTTTCCGGCGAAAGAATGAGACCATCTGTGCTTGCTGCAAGATCTTTTATAGACTTCTCAGAGCCTATCTCCAAAAGTACTAAATAGTTTAACTTGAAATTTTTACAGGGGCTTCCTATGACCATGTTCTATCGGTTTTGATTTAATTTAACATTCAAAAGGGTTTCTATAATCTTAAAATTCAAGTCATCATGTGACCAACTTGGCGGAATTTTTACGCGCTTCAGCAACAATCTGCGACAATCTATCTTTGAAAACTTAATTATTCTGACAAATGCTTATACTTTTTACTGAAACCATTATATATTCGTAATTGCCTTAATTTGGGCTATCTACTGATATAAATTTCAAATTAATATTCCCTTTAGTTAAAAAGTTCATTTTTCTCTTAATTAAAACTGCTAATTAAACTTTGCCAAATTATTTAATTTTACTACCAAAATATCAGGAACAATGCTGACTATAGCTGGTGACAAAAGTTCAGCTATACCTTTACTCAATTCAAAGATATTTCAAATCTTGTATTTTTACTTTTCTGATTGTGTATTTCAAAACATGAACAAACCGGAATATCTCTTAAAATAAACATTTCCCGATATAATAAATACACTTTAAAATGATTCTAATGATGAGTTTTAACTGTGGATGTGAATACAGGGGAATTCCTTCAAGTTGACAATTACTCTTCTTGAAATTTCTAAGTCCAGCCTAAGCGACTTCAAAATCGGTTTATAGAATATTTTGCTGCTGGGGATAGCTAGTGGGAGTGCTTTTGGTGAACTAAAGGGTACCTAACAAAATGGATCAGGGTTTTATTATCTTTAGATACAGTTGTCAGTGAGAAATTCACCCACCTTGAGCACCAATACATTCGTGGATCCTTACTGGCACTGAATCAATATGATGTCTTCTTGGGGTATGTCTCTCTATGCCTGCATGTCCTTTTGCAGTCAATTGTAGCAGTTTGTGCAGGGTGACCATGTGATCCAATGTGGCTACTCCTGGCAGCCTAGTCATGCTCTATTGGGGACAAATCTGGAGACCATGCTGTCAAAATTGTGATTGTAAACCCTATCAAGGCTTGTGTTGTGATGGCCACAGTATGAGGACAGGAATTATTTTGTTGGAAAATGCGATTTGGATGGTGAACATGTAGAGTATCATAATAAGATGCAGCACCACATCCACAAAGTGGTGGGCTATCATTGTGCCTTCAATAACAGCCAACTCAGTTCTGTTGTTAAAACTGATTGCCAACAAAACATGATACCAGTGGTTGCACTTGTGTGATGTTCTGAAATCAAAGCATGTAAGCAGTTTCTCTGTGACGCCTGTGAACATGTAGTCAATTATCACTGTGTAACAAGTCTGTATACTGACATAGCGCTACGGCCAGTTCTTCTAGACATTTCTCGATATGAAACACCCTTTAAAAACACATTAATTCTCCAACCTCTCTCACAGTAAGACGTTTGAATGTAGACAGTTGTCACTCTTCACCTCGGCATACTTGACCAACAAGAACTTGTGGATAACAAAGTGTCATGCTACACCACAATGTTCGCCATTTATATGCTTTTTTTTTTTTTTTTTTTTTTTTTTTTTTTTTTGTAAAAAAAAAAAAGCAATTTACATAATAAATAGCCCATAATTCTCATACTATTACAAATAAAGCTTTCAATTTTTAATCATTTAATACTTTTCATGTGGGGATACTTAGGGCCAACTTTGATTCATTTATAGCAACACCATCTGGGTGTTGAGATTTTAATTTGTGCCAGTTTGTGTATCAGTTGCTACCTGTAAAGGTCAAGCTGCACTTTGCCAATACTGGTCTGTACCGTCACCGCAATGACAGTCAGCCGACACTTTTCCATAGATCGTCCGTGGCACCTACTCGGTCATTAGTCTCCTTTAACATTTTTAAGTGATGGTTTCAGGGAATCAGTGTTGGGGATAACAGGTAGATTTTTCACCCTTCTTTATTATAGAGTACTGTACTTTATTTTGCACAGTTTTTGTGCGAAAGTACATTAAAATACTTTTTTTTATCTGATTCACATTATCACCTAACTGGTTGATATTTTATGAACAAAAATAGTATTCCAACGCAGTATTAACAAATCATCACCACACTGTACCGGAATGAAAGATTCTAGTGTGTTTCAATGCAATCACAATGAAATGGTAATCATTTCGCACTTTAAATGTTTGTTGTTTGAGGTTCTTTTCGATTCACTCAATATTTTTTGTTAGTAAAGAACAAGATTGCAACATATTTAAATTTAAATATAGATCATAATGATTTTGTATAATAAAAACAATAATTTATTTTTTAAAGTTCTAGTCACAGTGTTTCTTATTGGGAAACTCTCCCTTCACCTACATTTTAGTCATCTAACTTGAAAAGGAGACCTACAGATTAACATGAAATTCGAACTATGGAGCATCTTAGAATCTTTGCATTAACAGATAAAAGCTTTTTCCAAGGTAAAAGTCAATTTTAAGGCCCGCAAAAATTACAGCTGATGCCAGGATTTGAACCGTGGCCTTTAATACCCAAATTGCACGCAGTAGCCATTTGAGTCACTAGACTGGATGTAGGTGTAATGAGAAATAAGTTTTCAAATATTATAAAATTACATACTTTTTCTATAGGAACCATCTATTTTTGCTATCCAAAAACACAAATTTACTTTTATGTGTTTGAATATATATTTTTCAGTACGTCTAGGTTAGTCTGGTGACTGAAATGGTTACGGCGTTTGATTCGGGTGTGGGAGGTCCCTATTGCAAATGCGGATCTCGGATACAATTTTTGTGGGTCTTAAAATTGATCTTCAACTTTGGCAAAGCTTTGATATTTTTATTGCAAAGATGCTAGGGCTCTTCCTACATTTTACGAACATCTGATGAACATGTAAAAAAGACACTTTGTTTTAAGGCAAACAATAACATGAAAACAACATCTGGTTGTAAGGGAAGGGAATTTTCCGAACTCTATCCGCTTCTCCACAACCAACAGGTCGACACTGGTCTGCACCGTCAAAACATAAACCAATCCAATGCGGCCGAGTGTCAGATGACACGCTGTGTCCTTTGGACAAACTTCGATCAAGTGAGCGCCAACAGTAAGAAACGTGTCGGTGCGGTGACGGTTCGGAACAGTATCGGGCAAGTGAGGCCCGATCTTCAGAGGAGTTAAATTAATCTAAACCACATTCAATCACCGATGAGCAAACGTGGCTAAAATCTTGCCATATTGACTATTGAACATGAAGTAACTCAAATCATTAATTTTGAAGATGTGATTTACAAGTTTGCAGCTGTCAAAGCTAGAAAGAGGAGATTGTGAAAGCAATTATTTTTAGTTTATTTGTATATCATTTAAATGTTGTTAATATTACAATTTTTTAACAAACTATTATTTTGAATAACAATAAATGTTTATTTAATTATGTTTTTTTAATATGATATTTATACTTACAAGATATCGTATTTTACTTAACGTGAATTTAAGTTTTCAAGGAGTGATATCATCGATATCCGCCCCGGGTGTCACCCCCGCTAGCTACGCCACTGTTTCAACCAATAGTTTTTATGTGAATTGCATTCAATGAAAAACTGCTACTAATTTGTGAACACTTTTATCTTAAATTTCTCAGTTTTTTGACATCACATCAAATTGAACATAGCCTTTTTTTAACTGTGAAGTGTTGTATAGTAAAATATACACCGTCACCATATCACCACTAGTTTATTTGTGAATCCTATTCATCCCATATTACAATTACACAATTTTTTTCTAAGTATAAAATCATTTACTTCCTTCTCTGTAACTTAGTACCCCCAACTAAATCTTTTTTAAAAATATTTTAAATGTACAGACTTTTTCACGGTTACAGTTTTACCATATTTATGGACAATGATGAGAAGAAAAATGCTTTTAGGCAATGAAAATATGGAAAGATGCAGAAAGTATAACCATTCCTTACAGAGATGAGGGCAGTGATGAACCCAAAAAGAAAAAAAATTTACATTTCAGTATGAAAACTTATTCACGAAAACTAGTAGGAGGTAAGGAAACAACAGGCTTAAAAGAATTTTCATTCTCATTATTATTGTAACTGCTGCCTAGTAGTCTTCTTCTGTGTCTGTGCTGCTTGTTTCTTTCTTCGTATTTCTATGACATTTTCTTTCCATTATTTTCTCAGTTTATCATCTCATTACCACCATGACCATTTTCCTAATTACAGCTTCATACCAATTGCAAAATTTACTTGTTTTTTTTTATGTTCATCACTGTTTTCATCTCTGATAAGTAATGGGTTTACTTTCCTACTTCTAATTTATTTTAAATTCATTTAGTTGTTTATGTTTTCATTTGTCCTGTTGCTTTCTTATACTAGTCTAATCAAATTATTGAGGCATAACATGTCAACACTATAGAACATACGAAGAACATAGGTACATGCACTTTTCCCCCAATAAATATTACTCCTCCCATTCTCATCACCTCTTTCTTTTTTATGGATTTATGTTTTGTTGATGTCAAGGTCATTAGAGCTGGGAAAGGATTAGGGGCAATGAATGGGAAGGAGTTTTGCTATGTCCTTTTGAAGGAACAATCCTGGCATTCATCTGAAACGATTTTGGGAAACTATGGAAAACTCAAATCTATATGGTCAGACAGGGATTTGAACCCCCATGCTACCAAATGATAGATCTTGTGGTGACACAGTATTGGAATAGCTATAACAAAAAATAGTGGATAGGCAGTCATTAATTTAAGGTATTTTGGTAATATTATGGCTTAATGAAACATTTTGGAACTAATTATTTGTAAAGGCTCAGATACTTCACGATAAATTGCTGAGCGCAGAGGCGCTCTGTGCAGAAAAGTGATTGTTGAGTTAGTTGGAAGCTGGTGGTCGCGGATGCCTGACGCTAAGTAAGAGCGTGGCTTATTGTATTAGTAGCACAGGCCAGCCTTCTCTTTATTATTTATATAGTGGACAAAAAGGCAATTTAATGCTGTCCCTTTAGTTTTTAAGAGTAATGCGTGTCAGCTTCCCATTGTTTATTATAAAGCATGATAATGCTGTCCTTTTAATGTGAACTGTAAGTGCTTCGCGGAGAACATTTGAGCCTGTAGGATTTGTGGCCACTACACTGTGTACAAAGTTGTTTAACTGTAGCAAGGTCAGAGTCAGTAATCTGAAAGTGAAGAAGTTTCTCGATAGCCTTATCCACAGTCTATAAGCTCAATTCAATTAGTGGTGGTGATGGGTAGTGTATATGTTATGTGAATTAAACCAGCATAAACTTTATAGTGACCTTTGTAATTATTTCTGTACTAAAAAATTGAACCTGCAAGCCTTAGTAATCAGCATAACATTATATCAAACCTATGCCAAAGAGTTACTAATACTCGAGCAAACAGCAACTTATCACAACAACCTGAACGTTACCACTCACCCACCCGGCATAGTTTCATCTCTTTTTACAGCTTCAAATTGCATGAAACCACCTGACAGGTATCACTGATATATCAGATATATAATCACTAATTCTGTGGATTAAAAATCAATTTGAGATTACACTGTAACAAATATTAAAGATTTTAACAGCCAACATGTTAAGACACAAGATGAAGATTATATTTTTAATTGATTTACAACTATGGTTTAATTCACTACTGAAATGTGTCCAAAATAAAGCTTAATTTCAAAGGAAGGTTGGATTCTCCCAACATTTGTCACAAGTTTCACAAATGACATTTCACCTAAATTCCTCAAATGTAGACAAATAACAATCATAATATTAATAATAGTAACAACTAGTTTCCTGTAAATCCTATAATGACAATAATAAGTAATAATGATTGCATGAGTGAAAAACTAAAGTGATTGGTAGAGGCAATACACATGCTTTGTTACCTGTGGCAATCAGAGAATCGACAAGTTCCAGTGAGAGTGAAACCTGGTCACTCAGTGACATCTGAGAACAGTTCAGATGTATGCCAGTCTGTAGTGACTTCACACTCTCTTCTATGTCTCCTTTTTCCTTTTGAATATGAGCAGTTAGTAGATGGTACAAGGGCTGCTCTCGAACATGAAGATCGTAGCTCAAAGCCATCTACATTCACAATAAATAGCAAACTGTTATTGTATGTAGATGTAAACAATATTGTTGAAAATATTAAGTATGAAATTAATCGTAAGGTGATAATTAAAGAAATATATAAGTAGCGAAAAATTACCATAAAAACATGTATATGATAAATTAATAAAAATAAATAAATACTTTATACATGCAAGTAATAAATTTGCTAATGTTGAATGATTAAGAGGAAGATAAGTATTATCTGGGATGAAGGTCCAGCGGTATATGGTGTCCATAATGTGTTGGTGGATCAATTCTCACCTATGGAGTTTTGATGGGGATGTTGTTTTAGGAAGAACTGTGATTTCTCAGGCTGTGAAACATTTATTGATATTGTGAGAGCATGGAAGCATCGCTTGGTCTAGATTTTTGGAGTTAGCTATCTGTGGCCATTTATCCTGAAGGGTAACTAGTTCATGGTGAAGCCCATTTAAGAGCATAGGCACATGAACTATGAACCTCACTGTTAAAAAGAAACCATCTCATATCTGCACTGACTGTGAGTATACTTGTAATTATTTCTGTACAAAAAATTGAACCTGTAAGCCTTAATAATCAGCATAACATTATATCAAACCCATGCCACAGAGTTGATATAACTCATGCCACCAGCAACTTAATGCGACAGCCTCTATATATTGCTACAACTTCTATATTCAGAAGGCAGGACAAAGCACAAAATATTGTGTTTTTTGTAACTGCAGTCCTACTTCCTTCCAACTATGGTACCTGGTGGGTTTACTTTATCTTTCCTTTACATGCTTCTTATGTCTCATGGCACTACTTCCTGCTCCACTGCTTATGAGTATATAAATATTTGTAGCTCAAGATCAAATGCGTTGAACCTGGAGAAAGCGTACCTGAATGGTTTGGTAACCTTCAGCGAGTCTCGATAATGCACGAAGTGTTAGTTACATTGGCTGCCATAACAGCACTGCTTCACTAACCAGAAATTTCGAATAAATAACTGCATATGATTTTATTTGCTCTTACATTGCTAAAGGAAAGTGTAAATTTCTTCTAAATAGTCAAATTTTGTTTTATTTGCACTTACATTGTTAAAAGAATGTGGAACTGCAATGCTACCTGAAAGGCAATTGGTTGATCTGGAAGTAACAGTACAAAAAGACAAAAAATTATAATGTGAGGCAGAGATTAAAAAAATTGCAGTGCCACATTTGTTTAAATTTATATGTTGCTTTTTGTTCATTTACGATGACTAGATGCAGAAATTCATATAAGGAGAAGAGCATGCGTTTTTTAGGCTGTATTAACTGAAGCAGTTACAGGAACGAAGATATAAAATTTGTGTATCCGCCTTATGTGTTTTCTTTCATTTCAGCCATCAACTTTGGTATGAGATGGGTTAATTTCCCTTCCTTTATTAAATTTTGACAGACAATAATAAAAAGGAGAGTGTATTAAAACAGAGAGAATGTTTACATGAAAATAAATAAGTGGATTTGATATAATTTGCAATTATAATGTCAAAAAGAAGTGCAATACCAACTAAAAGGCAATTTTCTGTTATGTAAAAAAATATAATATTTGATGTTCATTTAAATCTATATGTTGGTATTTGTTTATTAAATCCATAAATTCATGTAATGATCTATTCTTATAGCAGTTATTAGAACCAAGAGAAACAGTTTAATAATTCTTTGATAGTAGTTATGAAATGAGGAAGTTTACAGGAAATGTATCAATAAACTAAATCATCTTCATTTGGTTTTTAAATTACAGTTTCCTTAGAAAGTTTTTCATAACAATAAAAAATTCCATCTTTTTGGTGGGCTTTGTGGAAGTAATTGCAAATAGTGAAAACTGGGGAAAGAAATTAAAAAAAAAAAAAAAAAAAAAACAACAAGGAGGAGGATGAGATAGGATGTTCATTTTCTTGCTGCAAGTCTCAGTCATTGTGATTGCCTGTTGTGTAAGAAACAGTGAAAAATGAGGGGTAGAGCAGTATTGTACTATGCTGAAAGGCACTTTTAACTAATGATGTGATTATCAGTATGCACTTAAAAATTTGTCACTAGCCTCGTATGCTGCCCGTGCAATGGACTTTACTCTAGTACCATCATATAGTTACAATAATAGAGGGTAATAACAAAACTGAAAATGCTTTAAGGTGGTGTGCAAAACAACTAGGATAGTAACAGCATAATTTTCAAAACTGGAAGCAGAAAGGATGTGATGACACATAAAATATAAGACAAACATAAGAACACAGTATTTTATGTGATACTTTAGTAATGTTAGGAAGGAAATAAAACACACAGCAAGGTTGACAGTTAGTAAGAACAGTGATTTTCCCAATGAAATCTTCACCGGTGTACCGCTGGATTATGTACACTCATGAAGACTTCATTGCAAGGTTGACAGTAATGAATTTACAGTTTATTGGATGCATTTAATTTTCTATACACCATGACCAAGTAGTAACCTGAAAAAATGTTCAGTAATTGTGCCTGTACTGTTTTCTGTGTTATCATAGCCCCCTCTCTCAACTTTTATTATCATATATATTATTTCTATAAGATTTTTTTTTTTTTTTATCACAGGTCATTATCACCCTTGATAACCAACCGAAATGTATGAATGAGATATCATTTTAACTTAAGTTCTCTACTGTGATCACATCATATTTTAAGAAAGGAATTGTTCCAAATTCAATCCTTAAAGGACAAAAATGTTAATATTTCTAAAATGCTGTTTTTTTGTACCACGAACTATTTATCTCACTTGATATCTAAAGATTAAGGTCTCCGCCATGGTCATATCATATTTTAAGAAAGGCATTTTTTTTGGAATTAGGCCCTTAAAGGACAAAATTATTATTATTTCTATAACATATTTTTTTGTCATGAGCTACTTATCTCTCTTGATATCTAATTGAAATTGAGAAATGAATTATTATTTCAGAGATTAAGGTTTCCACTTTGGTTAAATCATATTTCAAGAAGTTTTTTTTTCGGAATTCGACCCTTAAAGGGCTAAAGTACAACACATTTTTATGTCACAAGCCATTTATCTACCTTGATAATTAACGAGAAATTTTTCAGGATTCGACCCTTAAAGAGCAAAATTATCATTATTTTCTCAACCTATTTTTTTATCATGTTATCTCCCTTGATATCTAACCTAAATAGATAAATGAGCTGTGATATTAAAGATTAAGATCTCTGCTTTGGTCACATCATTTCTTAAGACTGAAATTTTTCGGAATTTGAGCCTTAAAGGGCAAAAGTAATAACAATTAAAGTCACGTGTAAGAGATGGTTCAGAGCCTAGCTGCTAGACAGCAGTAGCAGATATCACAGAGATATTAATAAACTGCTTCACTGGCATCGACTTTTGTTATGTATCTATTACACTAAACAAATAAACAATTGAAACAAATGAGGAGTGTAAGCATCTTAGAATTTTAGTAAATTCTAGCCTCTCACCTCTAGGCACCAGGGGTAAAGCTTATTCTGTAGTAAAAGACAGTTTTCAGTTCATGTATAGGTTATGGGAGTAAAGCTTTATGTAGCATGAGAGACACAGTAACCAAACACACTAAATAAACCCCTTTAGGAACAATAAAAGTATTCAAAATTAAATAAATGCTCTAAATAAACCTTCTATATAAGAAAGAAAACGTCAGCTTGGGAGGAAATAGATTAAATCCCACAAGTTCAATTTCGAATAATAGATTTTGATATAGGTTAACTTTGTAGTTTCTAAACCAATTTGAATGCAGTAAAGACTTTCAGTAGTTGCTAAACGCCGAATATAAACTTTGAATGATAATAAATAAACTTTAAATCAACTGAAAATTAAATAATCATCAGTAATCCAACTTTGTAATTATGAACTTCTAACTGGGGAGCATTTTGTCATTTTAAACCGATTTACGAGCAGTAAAGTAACTCAATACTTAATAATCCAACTATACTAATTTTCTGTAATGATATTAACACCTTTTTCTAACCTTAAATATGATAATCCAAAATAATCCAGTTTAGTACACAAGCAATTTCTAATATTTGGCATTTCACTGTTTTCACACACTTTCGAACAAAATAAAGTAATGGTAGGGAAGTAATCATGCAATTAAAATATAAATTCACTAAAATTTCGTAGTTTCTGAACGTTTAAATAACTTAAATCAATTTTTATACTTCGTCAGATGCTCTGCATTTTTAATAATTTTTTATCTCAAAATCCTAGAGAACATTCGAAATAAAAAGTAGATTTCCGGAAAGAACTAAAAATCTAATATCACATATAATAATTTCAAGTAATTCCAAGTAATAGAACCGATTTTATAGAGATCTTAAAACTTATTTTTCATCACGACCATGAGGGCAACTTAGAAATTAATTTCGACCGATACAGAGATGAGATAACTTTCAGAATACGTAGTTTAATTCAGTGAATCTCTTGGTAATTTTAGATTTGCGATAAAACTAATAGAAATAAAGTTATAAAATTAAAACTGAAATTGCACTTTGGTTACGTCGTAGTTAAACTTTCCCTGCACCAATCTTAATAAAAATACACCAATAAACTCAGGAATTTTAGTAGAAAACGGAAATAATAATAATATTTGCATAAATTGTGGCATTAATAAAATGACGAAATGTAGAAGTTTCGAGAACAAAAGTACTTCCCCAGAGTAGAGAAATAGTTCACTCCTACCCTTACAACTTTTAAACCAGTTGCTTAAAATTATTCACTAAATATCCATTATTTCACAATTAAATATGTCGAAACACTGTCACACCTAAAGTTTTGGATAACTGTTTAGTTACTGAGATATTTCTGGCCTAAATCGTAGAAGTGTTAGCAGAAAGTTGTGTTCTGGCTGTGACGTCAGCGAAGGTATAAATTAGGTCGCCTTGTGAAGACGCCATTCTGTTCTGTATTGTCTTTTCCGGGTTTGAAGTCGTGCTAATAAGATGTTGTAAGCGTGTGTGCGTTGGTAGGTTGGCAACTCCGACTTAGGTTGGTAGCTCAGGTCTTCAGTTGGCACTACCGGGGTCGGCCATCATGGAACATTGACGGGGGCGTGGCATTGGTTTACTTAACATGAACTTTTAATTTTCAACTGGGGTTTGGTCGGTCTCTACTTCTCTCCATAATCTGTGATTTTTGGAACGATTGTTCGATTGCCTAAGCAACTTAAGAATGCTGTTTGAACTTTGAATTTCATTCTAAATAAACTCTGAGAATTTTGGGAAAGTGAAATGTTTTATTTCTGTAGCTGCTGTAATACCTTTTCAATATTTGGGGTCTTCAAATATTGTGGCGACCTGTAGCGTTCTAGTTGTATCCTGGCAACATGGTCAAATTAAATTAAAGTATTCAACAAGTTTTCATCGGACTTGGAGGTGTGATCAAGAGAGTAAGTTAAGGCACATAGGCGATACTCTACCCCGGTATCGGTCTAAGTTCCTTACAGGAGGTTCTTCTTTCATCCTATTACAATCCCCCAATTTTAATATTCATTGTATTTGTGAAATTTTCACATGGGTTATCTAGTCATTATTAATTTGAGTTGCAATGGAAGTTTTATTGTGGTAAATATGTCTGTATAGATCTCCTTTTGTATTTCCCAAATTTTAATTTTAAATTCTTTTGCTGCTTGAGGTATATTGTTAGCACTTACCACCTATAGTGTATTGGCTGTGAGCAACCACACACCATTGAAATCAAACATTTGCGGGAAGCTAGAAATGTAGCCCAAACAGTTGGATGGTGTGAACAACAGGGTAATGGTAGATGTCTGGCTGCATTCCAGAATGCGACCTTGGCAGCTGAGTAGCCTTCAGTGAATGTATGTAGTATTTGCGAAGACTGTGTGGCCCGCGTGAGACAGATGTGTGCGGTGGATAACACCAGTGAGGTATTTGTTTGACTGGTGTTCCACAGAGGAAGCCAAGTGGAGGTGTTGGAGTGGCAATTTCTGATGACAAGTATAAAACAGAATCATCGCGTCACCTGACTGCAAGCAGCGGAGTCAACACTTTATTCTAAATGGTTATCATGCCAATATATTTATCACCACAAATAACTCTTGTATTGACCAACCCTGTATCACCCTTGAGAGAATCTCACTGCCCCACTGAGCAAAATCAATGGAGAGACAGAAACACTAAGAATGTTAGTAAAAGAATCTATTATTTCATACAATGAGTATTTGTTTAATTGCTTACATAGCATCACTGATGATAATGCTGATAAACATTGCTTTTCCAATAAATGTAAATTAACCTGTGAATAACGGTGTTGTTAATGTATAAATTACCGTCCTGATCTCTCCTATCAGTAATTAGCATCATTAATATTTTATAATAATTTATGCAAAGTAAAGGTAATTTAAGTCATAGCAGAAAGGAGTACACTTCATCTTTTATTATCATTTTTAATTTGAATTGCACTGGCACTTTTGTCATAGTAGATATTTCTCTATACTTCTCTTTTGTAATTCAAATTTTAATTTTAAATTCTTTCACTGCTTGAGGCATATCGGTAGCACTTCCCAACATGTTTGACTTGCTTGCAGACAAATGAAAACTTTCTTTCTCACTGACACCTAAAATTAAGTGATAATTAATTGGTGGGCATTATCCACTCCTAATTCTTCTTTCAAATGTATGCACAATGCATACTTAACATTGGTATGCCTAATTTATTCCAATAATACCCACCAAGTTCCTGTGTCATACCAGTTATTGACTGTGTTCCACTATAATTTCTGCAAACAAATAGCTCTCCTTTTCATCTTCTACACTGATTACTACTCAGTAATTTGATCTACATATTGGACAGTTAACTCATTAAAGGGAACTTCTCAGAATTTCTTAATAAAGAGATCTGTGTCTCATACTGCAGTTTTGAAAGTTATTTGGAAGTCACTTAACACAGAAAATATGATATTTCATCCCTTTCTGACCAAAACACTGAACTGCTTACATCATATGGTAACAAGTATGTGGATTTAGCTACATGTTTAATTTGAGTGACTCCTCAAGATAATAAGCATGATGTACAATATGATAAGGCATAACAATATTATGATATGACTGCAAAGCTACAACTGCATTACAGAACCGCTGATTACTATAGGCAAGTAGACACGTATACTATGCTGAGATAATTTTATTTTATTTGTATTGGTGTATAAGTTCCATTGGTAATTTACCTACACACTTCCACATTTCTCAGTTTTCATCTTAAATTCATTGAATGCAATTTCCTCGCTGACTTATTTTTGTCCTTTACGAATAACAATTTTGAATTCTCTTCAATCTTAAAAAGTTATGTGGGAGGAAAAAAACTAAGTAAGTGAACGGAATTTTACCAAATGATGACATAACAAATTTGAAAATTTCATTTTTAAGGAATTAACTGTCACATTACTTGGTTAAAAGAAAGTTAAACTGTTCCATAGATAATTTGAAACAGAAGTTTATAACAGTTCACAGCATCTTGCTTGCAGACAAAGTAACCAAAAGTAACAAAGAAACAAAAGAGAATACAGTTTAAAAATTGTTGTACTCACTCACCCATTACCAATTATTAATTTGCTGAAATTTTTAATTACAGCCTTAACTCAAAACCTAGATTACCTGACAGTGATTTAGATGTAAGTTATATGCAAGCTGATTTAAAAAAAAAAATTATTTTAGTAATGTTGAATATCTGTTATTTTTTTCACAGTAGGCACATCTTCCACAAACTAAGACTGCTAATTTGGTTTCTTCTCTTATCCTTGATGTGCAGACCTGCACATTATCGCATAATATGTCATTATATCTTTACTTATGGTAATTCAGTTAGCTCATTCTTATGATAATGCATTGCATAATCACTATATCTGATCAGAAGATCTATTTTGTACAATTTTCATTTTTAATGACCAGTTCTTCTCTGTTGCGAAATACTGATTGGTAAAAAAAGCGCATCATTGAGACAAATAAAAGGCAGAAAACTTTGCAAGAAAGCAAGAATTCTTGGCTCTGTATGTAGAGAAAGTTATATTTTGATTAAAAAAAAAAAGTATCTGTCCAAAGTAAAATTTAACTAGACAGAATTCTGCAACGAATAGTCTTCGAAATCAGAAGCTAATTTAATGTTTTCTTTTATTTCTTTTCTTTAAAACAGAAAAATTTAGCTACACTAATGAGCAACTTCAAATCTAGTTAACTTGGAGACTGTGTACATACTTTTCTATTTCTAGGAATCAAGAAAATTACTAGCAAAGTCTAAAGAATAAGAATTAACATGACTGCAGTTTTACCATACTTTGTTCATTACTCATAATGTTTACAACCTGCATTTTAAAATAATCTTATGTTTTATATGAAATTGGTATCAAAACAAATCTACCCATCCTAATGCATTTTTAATCACTCATGGCTTGTTGCAACAAACAAAGCAGCCGGGCATTTACCTAGTTCAGAACAACAGGATCAAGACCAACTCCTACAAATGCATGTTCATTGACACACAAGAGTGACCTTGGTCAGATTTTTCAGGAATGGTTGTTGTTCAAACCAACACATCAGAATATACTCATGTCATGCTACTGCAGTAAACAACAGGCTTACCTCAAGACTCTGAATAGCCCGGTCAAAGTCCTTCTGCCGAATGAGGACCTGTGCTGTTAGTAAGTGAGCAGGAGAGGATGCAGCATCTAGTTCATCGAGTATATGGTGCAAGGCATGAGAGGCAGCCTCTAGATCACAGCCTAGTAACTGCACTTTAGCCAGCAAGAGATGAGCTTCAACAAGGCCAGGACAGGAGCGGCACACCTAATTAGGGAATTCTCAAAATTAAGAGCTAAGGTTGAAATTAATGAATACAATTTTATAGAAACAAAAATTGAATAGAACATTAAAAATTAGTAAAATATGATATACAAAGTGGTGACACAGCTTTTGTTTCATGGATCAGTAGGATCTTTTCAAGTTGCAGTAAAGATAAAGTAACACTAGATCTGAGAATTGGCTGCTTGATTAAAAATTGTATCTCTCAAAAAGAAATTTATTTTTTCATTGAAAAGACATCAACATATTTCAAAATAAATTTTTATGGCAGAAAATGGAACTTGAAATGAATTCCCCTGAAAAACTTCACATGTTAAGAGCTATATAATTCATAGGCAATTGATGAGTTGGTTTCCTGATAGATGGTTCAAAATTAAATTCAAGACTTGGCAGCTTAATAGCCTAACCATAAAAATAGGAACCTTTAAAGAAATAATTATAAGAATATCATTAATAATAATAAAAACTCATATCTTAATTTTTTTTATCCTACAAGCAGGTCTAAAATATTTTTGGCCTCGCCCACACTGTATTCCAAGCTGTGATGATGGATAAATCATAATATCATAAGAAATTTGTATTTGTTGACAGAGAGTGATCATCACCAAATGCCAGTCAAATTTTATATTTTTGTAGTTTGCTTAGTAGCATAGTCAACTATCGTCGTCGCCAAGAAGTTTCAAATAACTGACATTCTTGGGATTAAGCATATCAAACCCACTTATAATATCAGTTTTTTAATGCCTGCAAAAGATGTGGTACTTACAGGCTGCAATATGGTGAGTGCCTGTTTTAGAGGTCCTGATAACTGTTGGCCCTCTTCAGGGGGTTGCGGAGGACTCATCAGAATGTACTGCCTCGCCAACTATAGACCAAAATTTATTTTTAGGAAATGCCAACAGCTCTCACAAAAAAGGAAAAAAATAAATAATAATAGCCCACATAGTCTGCAAATAAGAATGAAAGAATTAATGAATAAAACTATAGACATTTTCAGGTGGTCAGACCCTAAAACTGGTTAGCATTTGTAAAATAATCTGTAAAGAGCAACTTTAAAGCCGCTCTTATAGAATTGAAAGTTTCAACTTAATTGTTTTAATTACTAATAATAAACTGGGATGGAGATTATGTCCTGGTGGTAACTTCCCCATGAACCTACTTTTCCTTTTTGTGAATTTTTACTTTAAATTCTTTCACTCCCAATGTCCATCCAGGCCTCATCACTAATACTTCTTCCAGTAACTCCTAAATCACCTATTGTGTTCGATTACTGTATTCAACAATAATCTTCATAATCTAGATTTTCCCCTTTGTGCCCTTCCAACTCCCAATTTCCTACTTGTAAGGCAGGTCAAACTCCTTATTTCATCTGAGTTCTCTAAATACTTCTTCAGACTATGGAGGACGGTCAAGGAATTTTGGGCAACAGTTACCAAAATTACTGAAGTTGAGCAAAAGTTGATGACATGTAGCAACAGTTGAAATCAGGGTCAGTTACAACAGAGATTCAAAACAGTTAGAAGCTTTGGAATGTAAGCATACAGGCAGCAATGACATCAAAGTGGATCAGATAGTCAGCAAAATTAAGCTATAGCAAGACATCTTTGGGAGATAGATGGTAGGGAAAGAATTATCCCTGCTGGCCAGAGGCACTCCCCACTACGGATGCTAGGGAGGGGGGGGGGGAGCCGCACAAAACTGGCAGGCAGACGGAGTCATGGGAGAGTCACATCAGATTGGTCTTTGTCGAGAGATGGAACTTGGGAAGCACTAGGAAGTTGGTCAGGCTTCCTATGCAGCTATGCAGCCAGAGGACTGTGATGTAGGGAGGTGATTTCACCGACAGTAAAACAGGTGGGAGCTAGCCAGTGATTCATAAGTAATGTAGAAGGCAATGATTAAAGTAACATGCTGGGAGTGATAGTCTATGGAAGAATGGAGGGAGCTAGGAGAGGCCTTATTGTACAGAACTGATGTAATAAAGTGTATATATATATTTATATATGTACATATCCTTACTGAGAGTTTTATTTATAAATACTACTGCTCACATGACTAGAGGTTACCCATAGTTTATATGTCCTTCTTGGGAGTGGCAAAGCGGACAGGAAAAAAAAGTTCGCTCATCCACCACACGACTGATTTAAATAACTCTGATGACCATTATACTCATCTGAAAGTAAATCAACAAGGATGGAATACTAGCACCAGATATTACAAACTATTAATCTCTCACTCATATATTTCACTAGTAAATCAAATCCTACAGCTTAGGGACAAAAATACCATTCTCGTTTCACTGCCTGAAGCTATATTGCAATGTGAGACATTCTCCAAGTAAGTAGCATCATAACTTTTTGAGAATGGTTGTATGACTCAACTAGAAAAAGCTTACAGACAAGAAGAACAGCTAATAAAATGAAACTGAACTTCCTATACGTTGTTCCAATTACAGATGAAATTTAAAACAAAATATTTCACAAGCATAAAAAAGATAGACAAACATGATAAAAAAATAGGTAGCCACAAGCAAGCAGAGCAGTGATTCTACCCCAGCTTAAAAAAATAAGAAATAGGATCAAAAAATATAAACATGGTTTGAAGACAAAGAAGTGAAAAAATACCCCACAACTCTTTTGGATTTTTGCAAGCAGGCATATATTTCAAGAATTAAGTCTGTATGGAATTTGAATGATCAAATACCACTTAATAAACAAACAAATATAATGAGAAAACTTTATTCCACAAAGCATCATACAGAAAAAAAATCCAAGTTTTGAACTTTATCAGGTAAACTGGAATTCCAAGGATTGGAAAGGACTAAAACAGCAAACAGAAAAAGCCACTTCCATTAAATACCTGAAAGTAAAAATTAATATACTGCTTCAGTAGAGAGAAATCTAGGTGAGAGCTTTAATTTTTTCACTTTGTCAGAGATGATACACAAGCAGTGCCAGTTCAAAGGGGGAGGGGGTGGGGGACAAAGTGGGGCACTTGCCCCAAGTGGCAAAATCAAGTTTCGCATATGAGTGGCAACCTTTTTTCAATGAGGGTGGCAAACACAGGTGGCAGCAACTGTTTCTCAGCTACACTACTGCCTCAGGCGGTGACAATAGGGGTGTCAAAATAATGTTTGAAAGGGGGCCATCTTGAAGTTTTTGGCCCAGACTTGGAAAATTTGTAGATCCATCAATGACCAAACACGTCCCTTTTTTGCCTCTAGATCTTCTCCAACCCTTGTTTTTATCTCTACTTTCATTTAGGTCTTTAATCTCATGCAATTTTCTGATTATATTTATCTTAACTGGAAGCTAACCTAAAAATATATACTATTGGATTTTTTGTTAAATTTTTCCCCAGATTTCGCAGGGTTTTTTAAGAACAAATTGCTGCATATTCATCATAAAAAGTTTGATAATCTCAATTATTTCTCAGTTTCAGTATCTTAAAATACAAGTTATTTTGGATTTGTCAGAAAACAAAAGGCAATGGCCTTGAATAGCAAAAACAAATAAAGAAAAGAACCATCACTCACTATAAGTGATAGAAGGATAATGCAAAAATACAAACTTAGAACTACAACAAAATTTTTAGTTAATTAGAGTTCCATTGTGGTTCTGTATCCATATTCTTTGCATTTCTTGGCATCATTTGTGGTAATCAATGGTTCCTTTACTTTTCTCGGCATACAATAATAATAACAGTGTAACTGGAAACAAAACTACAGGACATTCCGATTAAAAAAAAAGAAAAAAATTAAATCCATCACACGAAAATGGATGGCGTGGCAGGAGGGTTATACAACACATGTATTTAATATATATCACAGTTAACAACAGTAGAGCCAGAAACTTAGAGCTTTACATAAAGATTAGTTCATTAGTTGTTAAGTTCACAAAATCTCCATTACATAATTTAGATATTCACTCAACACATGTGCAGCAGTTTGCCTTTCAGCCCTACAATCGCTTTTTGGCAGTCATCCTTACTCATTTGTAGGAAACATCGGCCATGTCTCATGGTCAACCAAATGCTTTTGATTAACAGATTTCTGGAGTTGCAAGGAAGATCATCAAACTGTGGGGGACAGTTCCTGGATGCTTAATTCAGCTATCATTAACTGTAATGCAGTGGAATGTCTGTATTTTAGTCTTTGACACTTCTCATAAGCTGTGTTTACCTGTAAATACTTCACCGTGAAGGTTACATAATCTGGATAGATCGGCATCATAGATTCTTTCCTCATTTTTTGATGTTTTTTGTAATTAAGAAATGTTTCTATTTGCCATCTTTACATAGGCCTTATCTGTAGTCTTCAACTAGACAGAATTGTAATATTTTTTGTCTCTCCATGATAATATTTGATACTAGAAAAAAAAAGAGTAAAGCATTTCTACGCACACTAAGGATCAAGTGGGCCAAGCAATGGGAAAATGGTAGTGTATATATGTAAGGAAGGATAGGGAAATATGACCCAACACTTTCCACAGATGAAGGTGGCTGGGAATGATGAACGTAAAAGTGATAAACACAATATTTCAGCGGTTAGCCTTATTCTTGCCAGGAGTGAGGCATGATGTGCACATACCGAAGGCTGTCTGGTGAATGGAGGTTGCACGGCATGGCAAGTACAGATCGTAGTACAGTGGGGAGGGGCAAATACTAGATCGGTAAGTGATAATGCTGAAGGTCTATTATCTTAGTAGGTGGGGGAACATCAACATAATTACTGGGTGAGGATATAAATATTATAAAACATAGTTTGAGAAACTTTAAGTAGGAAAAATATTTTTTTAAATTTATTGCTTCATTAATACAGTATACATTTTTTCATATCTACTTTGGCATGGATGGAGAGAAGGGAATGTTAAAACAATGACTGGATAGTACCATAAATTGAGACCAGGTGGTTGTATTGTGCTCAGTTTGTATTAGTGAGCAAGCTTCCACCTTCCGAGTTAAGAGAAGCTGCTGCTGTTGGGAGGACTCTGATAGCATGAATCATGAACCAAGAATTAAAATGATTGGTGTTATGGGAAATGGTATGGACAGCTACTTGGTGTTTAGGATTCTGGGTGAATACTGTCTGTCAGTGGTCTTCCATTTTGACTTACTTTACTTTTCCGTATCCGGACAACATAATTGTTTTGCCCAATGTTGGACAAAGTTGTTGATATCTCTTCCTGTCCATAATGTCTTCAAGTGTTGTTGAAAACTGGCACTGCTAGCAAGCACAGAGGTAATCCATGGTCTGTTGTTCTACACACTCACAACGATCATCCATTTGAGACCCCATTTACACATGTTAGCGTTTACTGGAGCCACTCCTGTTCTCATACAATTGAGGATCGACATTTGTATGATTTAGAAAAGGAGTCCTAGAGATTAACCTTCTGAAGAGGGCTTGGTATCCCAAACATTATGTGCCTCTCATCAAATGTTTGTTTGAATCACTCTGTGTACTCATGTGAGTTATGGCATATTTTTTGTTCAGCATATCCAGCTGCTTTGTACAGTAGGTGTATTGGTATTGGTTTTATACAGCCAATCACTATCTGACAAGTCTCATTCAAGGCTACATCTACTTTCTTTTAGTGTGCAGATTGGTTCCAAACAGGACTTACAGTGTTCTGCAGTGGAAAAGCAGAGTACTTGAGTAGACATGTGCAAGACCACATCGTTCACTCCCTGTTTCTGCAACATAACTTTTTTAGAATATTGTCTCACGTGTGTATTTTAGCTGCAGTTATATGGCAGTGTTTCTTATAAGTAAGACTACTATCTATAATGACTCCTGAATATTTTGGCTGATCTGTATGTTCCATGAATGGCCTTCCCATGTAACATTTAGTTTTTATTTGCCCCTCTGGAATGCAGGTGGAATGCACAAATCTGGGTTTTGGTTGGGTAAGATTTCAAAAAGTTGCTTTTGTAGTAAGTGGACATGGTTGACAAGGGTTATTCTAACTGTTCTTCAACCCGCTGAGACACTGGATCCTGTACATCAATTGCCAGGTCATTGGCAGACAGGCAGTGTTTGGCATTGGGATGAACGTGTTGATCATTAGTACTGATATTAAACAAAATAGGGGATAGCATAATGCCTTAGGGTAACCCATTCTTTTGAATTCTCCACCTACTCTACTTGTCATCTAGGCAAACATAGAAACATCTGTTAGTGAGTAGAGATTTGGTGAGTTTCATTAAGCTAAAATCACTGCCCAGCTCATATTTGTTTGTAAGTTCTAGTCAGTGATTAATGCTGCAGTATCGGATTAACCACGTAGCAGGAGTTAGCAAATGCTATGGGCCTCATGCCTTAGTTTCAGAAGAGCAACAACTTTCAATTTTCTTCACATTTTAGGAAGAGTGTATGTTTCACAGCAGTGGTTAAGCTTATTCAAAATCCATAGTTTTTGTTTTAGGTCCAATTTTTTTTATCTATTCTGTGCACAAATCATCAATATCTGCAACTTCACCATTTTTCATACTCTTTAAAGAATTTTCAAGTTCTCCCATCTTAAATGGTGTACCAATAAGAGTTTCTTCGTCTGGCATTCTATGGAATTTTTCCACTTAATACTCTTTTCAGGTTTGTAATTAACTAGCAATTAGTTAGTTATTTGGTTAGGTGTAACTTTCCTTTTGCTGTACTAGCTTTGGGTTCACCATTAAGTATTTTTTATGCAGTTCCAGGATGTCTTGCTGCTATGGATCATGTCCATTTTCTCCAGTTTCTTTTTTTATTTCTTTTGTCTAGCTTCATTTAAGGCTCTCATGAGATTATCTCCCAATTCAATTGTGTCATCACTAAAAGGGTTTGTGCCCAAAAGTTTGTTATATCTCTCAGACATATCGTACAGCTTGCTTGTTAGTCTGGGAATATAGAATTTACTGCACCTCTTGGTATATGCTGTAAGCATCTTAGGATTTTGGTTAAATTCTAGCCTCTCACCTTTAGACATTAGAGGGAAAGCTTATTCTGTAGTGAAAGATCGTTTTCAGTTCATGTTTAGGTTATGGGAGGAAAGCTTTGTATAGCATAGAGATACCGTAACCAAACACACTAATTAAAAACCTTTTAGGGATAATAAATGCACCCATAATTAAATAAATGCCCTAAATAAACCTTTGATAACAAAAAGAAAACATCAGTTTGGGAGGAAAGAGATTAAATCCCACAACTTCAATTTCAAATAATAAATTTTGATATGGGCTAACTTCGTAGTTTCTAAACCAATTTGAATGCAGTAAAGACCTTTAGTAGTTGCTAAACGCCGAATATAAACTCTGAATAATAATAAACAAGCTTTTAATCAACTGGAAATTAAATAATCAGTAATAATATTACCTTGGACTTAGGAATTGCTAACTGGGGAACATTTTGTCATTTTAAACCAATTTTAGGAGCAATAGAGTAACTTAATAGCAAGTAAACCAACTAAAGTAACTTTCTGTAGTGATATTAACACCTTTTACTAACCTTTGATATGATAATCCATAATAATCCAGTTCAGTGCACAAGTAATTTCTAATATTGGCATTTCACTGTTTTAACACACTTTCGAACCAAATAAAGTAATTTTAATGAAGTAATCAGGCAATTAAAATATAAATTCACTAAAACTTCGTAGTTTTTGAACGTTTAAATAACTTAAATCAATTTGTTTATACTTCGTCAGATGCACCTCACTTTTAATAATTTTTATCTCAAAATCCTAGAGGATCTCCGAAATAAAAAGTAGATTTCCGGAAAGAACTAAAAATCCAATATCACATATAATTATTTCAAGTAATTCCAGTCAATAGAATCGATTTTATAGAGACCTTAAAATTCAGTTTTCATCATGACCATGAGGTCGATTTAGAAATATCTTCCAGCCGATCTAAGTAGATACAGAGATGAGATAACTTTCAGAATATGTATTTTTACTCAGAGAATCTCATGGTAATTTTAGATTTGCGATAAAACTAATAGAAATAAAGTTATAAAATTAAAACTGAAATCACACTTTGGTTACGTAGTAAGTAAACTTTCCCTGCACCGATCTTAATAAAAATCACACCAATAAACTCATGGACTTTTTGTAGAACACAGTGATAATAAAACAATTTGCATAAACCGTGGCATTAATAAAATGACGAAATGTAGAAATTTCCAGAACAATAGTAGTTCCCCAGGTACGAAAAGTAGTCCACTCCTCCACTTAAAACTTTTAACCCAGTTGCTTAAAATTATTCACTAAATATTCATCATTTCACAATTAAATATGTCAAAACACTGTCACACCTAAAGTTTTGGATAAACCGTTTAGTTACTGAGATATTTCAGATCTAAATCGTAGAAGTGTTAGCAGAAAGTCGCGTTCTGGCTCTGACGTCAGCGAAGGTATAAATTATAGGTCGCGGTGACGTCTTTGTCTTTTTCCGGTTGCAGTCGTGTTAGTAAGATGAATTAGGCGTGTGTTGGTAGGTTGGCTATTCCGACGTTAGTTGGTAGTGCAGGTCACAGTTTGACATTGCGGAAGTCGGCCATCATGGTTTCAAGGGCTGGTACTCATTCTCGTAATATGAACTTGTAAATCTCCGTCGGGGTTGGTGCGGGTTACCTCTCTCCATGATCTGTAATTTTTGGATCGATTGTTCGATTAGCCTGTGCAACTTAAGAATGCTGTTTGAACTTTGAATTTCTTTTAAATAAACTTGAAGACTTTTTTTGGAAAAAGTGAACTGTTTCATTTCGATAACTGCTATAATACCTTTTCAATATTTGGGTCATCAAATATTGTGGCGACCTTTTAGCATTCTCGTTGTATCCTGGCAACATGGTCAAACTAAATTAAAATATGCAACAAACTTTCTTTGGACAGTAAGGTGCTACCAAGACTGTTAGTTAAGGTACTTAAGCGATACTCAACCCCGGTATGCAGCTTTAGTCCTTACATGGCGACCGTGACAGGACTTGGGTTTTCACCCATTTAGGGGGTTCTGCGACAAGGGTTTAAAGTGTATAAAGGGAAAGTGGTAAGGCCATAACAAAACAGTGTAATATGCAAACAAGGACGTTCACAGAACGAAAGACTTTCCAAAATGGAATTTAAAAGAGATTATTTGTAAAACACCATTTTGTTCTTTATGTCTATGTTTATAAAATGTTAAACTTTAAGGTTTTTTCTGAAAACAAATCTGATGTTCCATTGTAACAATATTTTTCAGTGTACTGTTGTAATTTGCATGTATACAATTTATGTCTTATATTTTGATAATATGTTTGATATTTTGAGAAATTTTGTGAGAACACACAGGCTTATGATTTTGTGATTATTTAATATTTTGTATTTTACATTTTTGCCATTTGATCAGAAATTCTCATTAAGGTAGATCTTTTAAGAGTGAATGAGTTTGAAGATTTTTGTAATAATTTTGTGAGTGGAAATTAAAAGTTTTTGGGATTGTTATAAGTAAGAATATTTTGTTTTGAGTATGAATGATGGAGAGAGAACCGAACCAACAAGAGATAGTTAGATTTTGTGGGAATATTCATTTCATTTGGGATTTAAATTTTTTTTTTTTTTTTTCAAGATATTCAGTTAGTTTTCTTGGGAAAATAACCTCAATCTTCGGGGGGCATGTAAGCATCTTAGGATTTTGGTTAAATTCTAGCCTCTCACCTTTAGACATTAGAGGGAAAGCTTATTCTGTAGTGAAAGATCGTTTTCAGTTCATGTTTAGGTTATGGGAGGAAAGCTTTGTATAGCATAGAGATACCGTAACCAAACACACTAAATAAAACCTTTTAGGGATAATAAATGCACCCATAATTAAATAAATGCTCTAAATAAACCTTTGATAACAAAAAGAAAACATCAGTTTGGGAGGAAAGAGATTAAATCCCACAACTTCAATTTCAAATAATAAATTTTGATATAGGCTAACTTCGTAGTTTCTAAACCAATTTGAATGCAGTAAAGACCTTTAGTAGTTGCTAAACGCCGAATATAAACTCTGAATAATAATAAACAAACTTTTAATCAACTGGAAATTAAATAATCAGTAATAATATTACCTTGGACTTAGGAATTGCTAACTGGGGAACATTTTGTCATTTTAAACCAATTTTAGGAGCAATAGAGTAACTTAATAGCAAGTAAACCAACTAAAGTAACTTTCTGTAATGATATTAACACCTTTTACTAACCTTTGATATGATAATCCATAATAATCCAGTTCAGTGCACAAGTAATTCTAATATTTGGCATTTCACTGTTTTAACACACTTTCGAACCAAATAAAGTAATTTCAATGAAGTAATCAGGCAATTAAAATATAAATTCACTAAAATTTCGTAGTTTCTGAACGTTTAAATAACTTAAATCAATTTGTTTATACTTCGTCAGATGCACCTCACTTTTAATAATTTTTATCTCAAAATCCTAGAGGATCTCCGAAATAAAAAGTAGATTTCCGGAAAGAACTAAAAATCTAATATCACATATAATTATTTCAAGTAATTCCAGTCAATAGAATCGATTTTATAGAGACCTTAAAATTCAGTTTTCATCATGACCATGAGGTCGATTTAGAAATATCTTCCAGCCGATCTAAAGTAGATACAGAGATGAGATAACTTTCAGAATATGTATTTTTACTCAGAGAATCTCATGGTAATTTTAGATTTGCGATAAAACTAATAGAAATAAAGTTATAAAATTAAAACTGAAATCACACTTTGGTTACGTAGTAAGTAAACTTTCCCTGCACCGATCTTAATAAAAATCACACCAATAAACTCAGGAATTTTTGTAGAACACAGTGATAATAAAACAATTTGCATAAACCGTGGCATTAATAAAATGACGAAATGTAGAATTTCCAGAACAATAGTAGTTCCCCAGGTACGAAAGTAGTCCACTCCTCCACTAAAACTTTTAAACCAGTTGCTTAAAATTATTCACTAAATATTCATCATTTCACAATTAAATATGTCGAAACACTGTCACACCTAAAGTTTTGGATAAACCGT